>OX453284.1:8156476-8306476 GCA_949710005.1 Ricordea florida
CAGGCTGCCCAGTTCTAACCACATCTCGGTCTTTGGTACCACCACGCTCCGGCTTTGTACACATCCCTTTTATTGAAAGAAGTTTACATCATTTCCCATACTAATTAAATGAAACTTGATAAAATTAAAATTTAGAGAACAGGACAGAACAAAAAGAGTATCGAGCTAACCCAGCAATTTCCAGTAAGAGCTAATATCAAATTGACTTTTAAACGCGCGACAGTGTAAAACTATAAGACCATATCATTGAACAGTATACCACTGTCGTACTGATGCTTTCATTTCCCGACATATTAGACTTAAGTAATACCAACTCATATGAAGTAGGCGTTATTGACCAAGTTCAGTCGGTCAAGATGGCTGGATGTCGGCCTCGTTCTTTTTGCGTTTTCATTGATCTCGACAATGTCTCGGTCAATAAAAATGCAAAAAAGAACTCGGCCAATACAGAGAGATCTCGATCTAACGCTTGATCAATAAAGCATATATCATATTTTTTTTGGCATTTGATTACAAGGGAGATTTAAGAGTTTGTCGATCACTTTAAGTAATGGTCCGGCTAAGAGGCAGGCCGGTGTACGGCAAAACTCATTAAAAAGATGCGAACAGTTAATTGTTAATTCCATTTATATCGCCTCATCTCATTAGCTAATACAAAAAACACCCCGAAAAAAGACAATGAAAAAATTCAAAACAACGTCATTTTTAGACCTTGTCTCGGGAAAATTTGGCTTTTGCTCTATGCGCCAATTAGCACCACAAAATTAACTGACACTATTGCCAAGCGCTATTGTTTTTCTGCCTGTTTCTAAAAGCGCACCGCAATTGAGAAATACTTTTGACGTACAGGTGATGTTGTTCTTTGATTGCTTCTGTACTTGAGCTTCAAACAGGGAAGAGAAGACGTCACACTGGAACCAAAATACGGCGTGGCTGGAGATTCACTGCAGCGGAATTTCAGCAGCTGACAAGGGAAATGTCAAAGAATTAAATTATTGAATGAAGCTGAGCACGATAGGAAAACTTATGCATATCAAAGACAATGTTTACCCTCGAAGGCTAAAGAATTAGTGTGGATGACAACCTCCGAAGAATGCACACAAAGGCGAAACTTATAATTGTTTCGTAAAAATTTCCAATTATGTTTCTCTAACTCATTAACAATGCATAGGTGAAAGACAATGAAAATCAATAACCGTGACGTGTTTGCATATATGATAAAGCAGGGCTCGTTTTTGAATCGATAATTTTTTTCTAAATCAGTTTGTTCGAGAAGCTATATCAGACACTCGATACATAGTTTCATCACATATCAAGCGCCTCAAATTTCGCCAAAAATACGCCGCTACGAGTCGCATTTTAACGAACTTCTCAGTGTTTGATATGTGATGAAACAATCTATCTCGTGTTTGAAATATCATTTAAAATCAATGTTTTCCATTTCATCGGCCGTTATACTGAAATCTACAGTGATTTAGGCGCGACATATTTTTGCGAGTACCCAAGTCACCGCTGTTTTAAGCACGCATATTTTTAACTTGCCAACATTACTTTAGGGACGGACCATTAGAAAAGTGATGGGGGGGAGGGGTGGGGACTTTTCAGCTTGCACGAATTTTTTTTTTCGCTCACTGCTTGTGCAGGAATTTTTTTTTCAGGTGAACCCCTCTGCACAAATTTTTTTTACTACGTGTGAAAAAGTCACAATTGGACCTTCCTTCTGCATGAATTTTTTTTTACCTTCTTCTTTCCATAAATTTTTTTCTTGGCATTTTCCCTTGCATGAATTTTTTTTTGTTTTTTTCCCCACCCCCCCCCCCCCACCCCATCACTTTTCTAATGGTCCCTCCCTAAGTAGCAACTATTATATACACGTTAAAGTAACGAGGGTCAACCGGGTAGGTGGGGGGGAGGGGGGGGGGAAATTCCTTGTTCCCTTCCAAAATTGTCATATGTTCCCATGTTCCCGCAGCTTTTCTTTATTTGTTCCCCATAACATATCTGCTTGCCAAGTATCCCCTACCCTCAATTCCCCCATCCCCCCTTTTGTAGAGTTTTAAGCAGTTTTTGTTGCCATGTTCCCTAGAACAGGAGTCACAATCCCTTGTTCCTTATCATATTTTACCTTCGTTCCATTGTTCCCCAAAACTCCTGGGAGACCCTCAGTAACCTACCTGTGTGGTAGAATATGGACTTGCAGTTGATGAGAAAGAAGATGATCTCTCAAACAAACACTCCGTGAGTTCCAGTTTTCCTGTCGATACTTCACTATTGACCGTCTGATGGGAACTGCTAACAGTTCGCTCAAATTCAAACGAGATGGGTGCAGCCATACACCTAAAAGAAAAACAACTTAACTATATTTGTGCACCTGGATTCAAACACCTCTGCACTTTCGTGCCTCCGTGCGTCGTGGTGTTGAGACAGTTCTAGTTGTATCATGAGACATTTAGTGTTTTAGTCTTCCTTGTCTCAAATATTGGAGTTGACAGTTTCAGTTAGTTTGATTGATAGATGAATACCAATTCCTGTTGTTAAAAGGGCTCACTGAATTAGCCATTAGCAAAAATTTTTATACAATCGTATCAAGCAGCGTTGCCTGGGGTTGAGAGAATTCCGCGCGTCGGTAAAACTTCACTGAGAGCGAGATTGTGACGAGAGAGGACGAACTTTATTGTGAAAAAACGTGAGTACCGTGGAAAAATAAATTGTGACGTTTGCGAAGAACGTTCTGCTGACTTTGGCATTCGCAACAGTGGTGTATAAGAAAACAATACATGAATCATGACTATTCAGCAGCTTTATGCTACTATTACCTTAAATGATCAGCCGAACACGCTGAAGCAAACTTTTTTGACATCTCCTCAAAGTCTTTTCCCCCGAAGCCATAGGTACCCAGGCTAGAGAAGAACTTGTCTGCCATGTGAGACAGAGGGTGTGAAGCGTGGTCTGAAACTTTGTCACTTTCTGTATGTGGTGACAGAACAGGATCAACATGAAGTATAGTAACAGCCAAACTGCTTAGCTTAGCACTGACTTTACCCATGTCCGGGCAAGGATCATCCAAGGCAGCTATCCCTGCCAAGCCAGGATTGGCTGACGGCTGATGCCTGGAGACCCTGTTCTGCTGCAAGCCTGAGAATCAACATCAAAGTTAAGGATTTTTCACAATGGTTTGGTGTTGCATTGCTATGATCCGTGATTGGTTGAATAAATTCTCGGTGCGGCCCTCAGTGCAAGAGGTTAATAATAACGGCCTATAATAATAATGAACTTTATCTAAGTGTCAACTGTATTCACCATTGACGTACTAATTGGGGACACTGTAAAACACAAATCAAATTAAATCAATCAAATCAATCAAATCAAATCAATCAATTAAGTCAAATCAAATCAAATGTTGGTTTTTGTGTAGAGAAGAAAATCGTAGTATCCGAAGAAAAGCCTCTCGGAGAAGAATAGAGAACCAACAAACTCAGCCCACATATGACGCCGGGGCCGGGAATCGAACCCGGGCCACATTGGTGGAAGGCGGGCACTCTCACTACTGTGTCAACCCTGCTACATCCTAAGTTAAGACAGAATTGAAGATTAACCCAGTGCAATTGAGATTTACAATTCAATACCCAGAAGCCCAATACCAAGATGAACAATTCATACCCAGTCAATTTGGCCTATTCGTGCTAATGATTGAAGCTTTGTCGGAAATTACTTACATTTTGACTTACTTATGAATATTTAAGCGACTATCCTCACTTATTAAACTTATTTGCTAAACTATAAAATTACAAATGCTAATGTTTCGATGGCGTTTCATTCAGGTTCAGTTGGTCGACTCAATTTGGTTTTAGAGATGACTGGTCTCTTGATTTGTGCAAGGCCTTTTATCGATTGTTTCAGTGACTCTTCTTACTTGTTTAAGGCATTCCACATTTCTTTTTTGGGTGCAAATCATCTATAATAATAATAATAATAATAATAATAATAATAATATACTCCATTTATATTGCGCATACTCTATATTAATAATCATATGCGCATTACAATCAAACCAATACACCATGACACCGAGAACACTCCCTACTCTTTTCGAACAGTGCCATGGATTCTTTTACGTCCCACATTACAGATAGAGTTGTGAGACGGGGCCTACGGTTTATCGTCCTTATCCGAGAAGACTAGAAAGTCTAACCATTTGCAGATGCCATCACAAAGGCAGCACTTTCTACTCAATTATTTTAAGACCATGAGTGTTGGTCCGGCCGGGGTTTTGAACCCGCGACCTCCCGCACGATAGTCCAGTGCTCTACCAACTGAGCTAACTGGTCGGCGGTTGGTGCGAAACCAACTGGGACTAAAGACGAATCTTCCGAATTTGGGTACAAAACGACCAGAAGTATGAATCCACCGGATCAATGTACGCATCCGGGCAACTGCGTACCTACCCTTCCACTAACCCAGTTAATAAGTTAAATAGTTAAAAAGTTAGCGTTAATGATTAACGCTAATTTCTAACTTACTATTACTTGCTGGGTTAGGGGAGGGGTAGGTGCACAGTTGCTCAGATACTTACATTGATCCAATCCACCTTGGGTACGAAACGAATGGATTTCTTTTTCTGCCATAAATGCTAGTGTAAGGTTCTTAATATCATATACATAATAGAAAAAACTTTAATTGCCATCAGTCAACGTCAACACCACACCTTTTCAAAGCTATGTACACCCGAACGAATGAAGCTGACAAACCACATTTTCTCTTAAGTTCAAACCACTTATACAGTTTCTTGTGTAACTTGTCTGTTGACTTAAACAGTATTTACTTCTAGTGAATTAAGGTTGGACCCCTTTAAAAGAGAAGGATTTGGCAGGCTGGTGACATCAGAAGAGGTATCTTGAAAATCCCTTCCTTAAACCAGGAACAATTGAGTATCTTTGGCTAATTTTCAAGCATCAGCAAGCCAGTGGTGTTCCGACATCGGTCGTAGGTATTTTAATACTTAAAAGTCATCCCTACCTGCTCGTAAGTAGTCAGTAGCAGGAGAGGTTGACTGCTGTGCACTTACAAACAAAATGTTGGCAGCTTCGGTCAGTGATTGTCCTAAATAGAAAGAAATATGGTATAGAGCAGGACTCAGTTGACTACCGACGATAACCGGCGATTGGTTTGGTTTCGCATTATTATTTTCAATAGGTGATTGGTCAAAAAATCTTGCGCTACTTACACCAATAGTCACTGGCTAAAAGAATATTTTCCCGCGCTTGGTACTGTAATAATAATAATAATAATAATAATAATAATAATAATAATAATAACAACAACAACAACAACAACAACAATAATAATAATAATAATAATAATAATATTTATAAAAAAAATAATGACAAACTTTATTCATAAACCAGCTAAAAATATTTATGTACAACAGTTACTTTAAAATATAATTGTCACAAAACAAATACACGTATATGCATTTTAAAATTCTAAAATAATAATAATACTAATAATAATAATAATAATAATATCGATGATAGTAATGAGAGGAATATAAGAATAAAAATGCAAAACATACCGGTAATAATAAAAATAATAATAACAAGAGCACTCCGAGAGCGCAGACCTTCGCCAGCGCATTCGACCCCCTACCGCTAGCAAGGGTACTGACGTTACTGCATCATGTGACAAATGGACAGATGCACAATTGAAAGATGCACATTTTAGTTTTGGTTTGAAGTTGATATGATGATTCTAGTGCGATTTATTGCGAAATAATGATTTTTTCGTTTTTCCGTGACCTTGACCTTGACCTTTGACCTAGATACCCCAAAATTAAATCAGTTCTGAGTTAGACCATAGCCTATGTTTTGACCAAGTTTGGTGATGATTGGTTGAGCGATGTGGACGCTAGGCTGCTAACGTGTAAACAAACAAACAAACGCCGGTGAAAACATAACCTCCGTCCAACTCAGTTGGCGGAGGTAATGTGCTGACGACAAGTACGTACTTGCTTGGAGTTCTACTTGGTTTTGAGTTACAATACTGTACAGCGTGCATCTTAGAAAAGTAGGTACGTGGTGTAAGCATCGTGTATGGCTATGGAGAGCAATGTATGCCATATATTCACTAACGGGGAACCACTATATGATGCTTACACCACGTACCTACCGAAAATTGCTTTAACAGTCCTGTACAGGGCAGTTTTTTGCCAGCAATACATGTACCTTGTGGCACTAACTACACTCTCTTTTGGGTTCCAATAATGACATTAATTATTATTAGTGTGACTTCAGGATCCACAGAAAATGGTTTCCGATATTACAAGGAATGAAAATGGCATATTAGAAATCTGTGCTGAGCCCATCAAAACTACATGTATTATGCTTGAAAATTGCTGTGTATATGTGTAGAATACATTACATGTACATTCATACCTGGAATCTGAACCCGCTGACTCATGAATCTCTTGTCACACACTACAGCAGCGGCCATCTTAGATGACTGATACGCATCTAAAACAGAAAGATTTGGCGAGCCTGGAAAGCTTCCAGTCGTCTTTGTCTTTGGCAGCATTCCCGTAGGTAATACAGGTTCCTCAAGCGGTGGAAGTACATCACTGGAAGACATTGAGTAGAATGTTTCCTCAACTTGGTCACTTAAGATACTGTCATAGTCATCACCAGAGGAGTTGTACGAGGACACTCTATCAACTGTTCCAAAATTAAAGTTCATGTTCCAGGAGTCCACCCTCTGTCTTCCTTCTTGTTGTCTTTTCAGCATCAGTTGGTGTTGTAAATCTTGTTCTATTCGCTGATAGTCCTCTGGCTGCATGGGTTTGTTTAGTGACTGGCCTTTTACAGAAGAAGGACCACTCACCTCTGATAATAAGAATAAAACATGATAAACTCTTGGCTTGCTCTAGAGGGTCTCAAATTCAAAGTGTGAGATTACCGCAAACCCTCTAATAAGGCCCCCTCCCTCACTAATAAAGGCCCCCTCCCTCACTAATAAAGGCCCCTTCCTCTACAGCCTCAACTTCATAATAAGCCCCCCCCCCCCTTCTCTAATAAGCCCCCTTCCGCTACAGCCTCAATTTCATAATACGCCTCCCTGTCAACTAAGCACCCATTCTACGAGCCCCAGAGTTAAACTAGCTCCCCACTTGGTGGGGGGCGTTATTAGAGTGTTTGCAGTAATCTAATGTGTACAGTCTATCTTCTTCTTTTTTGGTAGTAATTAGGTCTTATCCTTTCTACCACTGTTGCCTTAGTGCACATTATGTTTGGCTTTAACATATCCTGCACAACTACACTTTGACTTTATCTTCTATACAACTTACATGTAGATCTAATGTGAAATTGTCATTTCAGTGTGTGACAAAGGTTCCCACACATTAAATGCTAGGTTCTGTATATAATTATGTGAGACTACTGTATCCCCTGGGAGGTAGGGGAAGGCGCTACCATATACAGGCTATATAGATATGTGCCTGCCCTCTGTAAGGCTTAAGTTTTCCAGCAGTTTAGTCTGAGTCGACAGCTGTAGAAATAAGAGAGTTTCAGATTAGGATAGCGAATCATTTTCCAGGAAACTGATGAATTAGTTGAAGCTGTTACTAACTAATTAACCCTTTAAGCCCAAAGAGGTCTCCCTGTGACAAGTAAAATCATCTGGCATTGGCCAGAGTAAAATCTATAGAGTCACTCTTAGGGTGTAAAGGGTTAAAGGAAACAGGAAATAATTTATTGCCACTCGAAAAAAAAAAAAAGAAAGAAAAAACTACCAGAGCAAATGTAATGCAAGCTTTTGCTTTGGCTGGATGGGGCTGGTGAACTCACAGAACAAGGTTCCTTCCAGGATCCCAGCAATACCTCCCAACCCAAAAACTCCTAAGGTATCCCCCCTCCAAGATTCACTTCCTCCATGATCACAAAATGTAACATTGCAACTTCTCTGACAATTTTAGAAGGGAAAATACTCACACTGAGAAAATTTTGCTAATTAAAAATTAATGCAACTGACCAAGTATTGTTAGGAATAACATGAATAAGGTGTTTGTTCTAGAATAACTTAACACACATGTAATTTTACCGCACTGATATAATAGCGCGGCTCCCACGCGCACGAAGCGCGCCTGGGGCAGAGCCCCATACTCATGGAATATGGTCAACCTCTTTTCGTTTGGTTGTCACGTGACTGACCGAGCGTAGGTACATACGTACGCGTCTACAGATTGTATGGGTAGGGTAGGGGAGACTATCAAAAGGAAGGGAGGGGTATCCCAGACGTGTCTTGGCAAATCCACATCTTTTATATTGGACATAGACAATATGGTCAATTAACAGCTGTCAAAACGGGATAGCCACTGCCCAGCATCACATGACCATATTGTGGGCTCATGTGTCAACTCATCGAGGTGACGTGATTTATTTGGAAGCTGTCGGCTGATCAGTAATTGATTTACTAGATCGTGGGCTCAAGTCTTGAGTTCTGGAAGCCCGCGTATTTATGGCGGGAATTTATGGCGGGAAATTGCGTTGACGACTGAAAAAGAAATTTTCAGTTCATTGTCTTTTTGAGACACAATATTATTACTCTACACTTTTAAAATTTTACTAAAGGATAAACGAAACAATTTCAACAAACAATAGCAGAGAAAATATAATTTGCAGAACATAGGGTTAAGGTGAAGAGCAACGGGAAAGAGAGCGGAAGAGAGCAAGAATTAACTGGGGAAAAATGAGCGAAGAAGATCGCCAAAGAAGGCGCGCTCGGGAAATGGAAAGGAGACGAAATTATAGCGAAGAACGCCGAAAAGCAGAAAGAGTCCGGGCTCGAGAAAACAGACAAAATGTTAACGAAGAACGCCCAGGGGGGGGGGGGGGGGTACTCCCTTATAGGAGCCTAATAGGGATGTGCCGCTGGATGGGGTCGCATTTTCACAACTGCAGTGACTATAATGGGGTCGCATTTTCAATAGAGTTACTAGAATGGGGTCGCAAACGTTCGAATTTTGGGGGTAAATAGGGAATCAAAATGGGAAGATTCTCGGTTAGAAAGATCAGAAAGTTGTTTATTTAGGTGAAAGTAAAGTGGTTAAAAAATTGTGTCAATTCATTTCTGGATGAACCGGCTTTTAAAAGGATTGACAAGGTAGATGCATAAATAAAAAGTGACTAAGTTGGGATCGCAAAAATTACATTTTCCAAAAAGGGACTAAGATGGGGTCTATAATTGGCCAAAAAATAGACTGAAATGGGGTGAGGGCTCTGAGAGGCCAGCGGCACATACCCAGCAAACATTAACCCAAGTACCCCCCCCCCCCTCCGGGGAAGAACGCCGAGAAGCGGCGCAAATATGGTTAATGGTTAATGTCATCAGGAATAGAATACAGTACATTGATAATTTGTGTTTTTTGTTGAATATACTCCATGACTTTGTAGGTAGAAATACCTTACTAATGGCAGACGAAAGTTTAGACAAAAATCATAGCGAGTTAACCGACCTCGACACTAAACTATAGTTAAAAACGTTTGTGAATTCCTTCGCAATATTTTAGAAAGCTTTTACAGTTTAAAGTGAAATGAAAGTACTAAACGGGAGCCCCGCTTTTAGGCTTGGCTAAATCTATATATTAAATATCAAAAGCAAACCTGGAGATGTGAAGGCAGTGGAGACTTCAAAGAGTAGATGAACTTGCTTTGGAGACAGGAAGACATTTAATGTTCCCAGGAAACAATCAACATCCACCTACAATCAAAATGGTAATTATAAACCGAATCATAATCTATAACAATAATCAATAACATTGTACATGTCTGTACTTTAGCTATCAACAAGTCTATAGTCTCTATGGTAACACTAACTGTACAGGTTTTGCTTAATTTTCCAGATTGAATGCACTGTATGACTATAATAGCAAAGGTCAAGTTAAAAACATGCAGTATATCTGTGTCTACATCTTGCACTTTCTTAGCTCTGGAGTGGATTAATTTTATCTCAATTAAAACTAAGCTGCATGTACCTTTGGACCTGGCACTGCAAGATTTTGTTTTAGCTTCAGTTTAATCTCAGAGTGACCAGCAAATGTAGCAATCTTGATTTGTGGTAAAAGATTTCCAGGCAACTGTGGTGTGGCAAAGTGTTTCTCCGACAATGACTGCACTTCAAAAGCACTGTGTGGGTGGGGTACAGGGGGCGAACATGAATCACTGCCAGGGGAGGGTGGGGGTGACTGTGGTGAGTCTGAATTTTGAGGCACTGTTCTTGACTGTTCTGGGAATTCATCCAGGTGAACAGAGACACCAAATATCTTTAGGTTCTTGCAGGCACAAGCGGCAGGTTCATACACACTTTTGGGTTTGTAAAGACTGTCCCTCTCTGCCAGCTCAGTAGATAGGTCAGAGTAAACAATCCTGCAGAATGTAAAGAGCACAGAATTTTATGTATAAAATGTAAATATATGTTGTAGTTCAATTTTTTCCTTGGTTCAAATTTTATTTTTCTTTGTTTCAAACTCATTATCACACATTTATCATACCAAAACACAAAGGAAAATAAAATTTGAACCAAGGAAAAAATTGAACTACAACATATACATCAAGTAGGTGGCTGACAGTGGCTGATAAGGTGCACTATTTCTACTTGAAGAGCAGGGTTGGCACAGTGGTGACAGCACTCAAATTCCACCTCTGTGAGCCCAGGTCATCTCATGTGGGTTGAGTTTGTTGCTGGTTCTCTCCTTGCTCCAAGCGTTTTTCTCTGGGATCTCTAGTTTTCATCCCTCCATAAAAACCAACACTTCTAAATTCTACAGAATTTAGATTCAAGGGCCACAGGTTTATAAGTCTTACTGTTATGTGTTATTCTATTTAAATAAAGCTATTACTATTGTTATTATTAATTAATTAATTTATTTATTTATTCATTATTATTATTATTATCATGATTAAGTGTGATCCATGTGCAACATCTTTAGAATTATAAAAAACATTCGTTCATTCTGGCCAGTCACAAAAGATGTACAAAGTCCATTTAACTAATCAGAACTCTATGCAACTACACTGTACAGTCATGTACATGTTTATCATCCCTAAGCACAAGAAAACCTATGCAAACTACACAAGCCAAAATTGATTACAATATTAGACAGGTGGTAAAAATAGAGAGCAAGATCCTTAAATCATTCTTTTACAACCCAGCAATGCAAGACCACATGGTATTAGTTTCTATAATTCCATATAGTAATCAAGTTAGTCATAGAACACCAAAATAGTCTCTTTTCTGATTTCTTAAAACTGATGTACCATACCTTTTGATATGTATTTCCAGTCCTACACCAGTTTGAGAATCGTTTGGAAGGTGTTCAAACCTGATAACTGTGTCTGTAAAGGAAAGCTTTATGCGAGCCAACACTGAAAGGCCAAATTAAAGACTACATTAATTAATGCTAAATGTTCAGCACTTCATAAATATAAGTTGAAACAGATTAATTTAATGCACTCAAGAAGTTTGAGAAGCACTTGCTTACATCAAATACAGTCAATTACCTTCTTATGGAACATCTTTTTAACCATTTCAACAACAAGGTTGTGATGCCTGGAATAATGTACATACCAGATTCTATGGTCTGTGCAAATGATTCTAAGCCCTCAAATGGTTGACTGGCTTCAGCCTGTTCCTCTCCACTGGATGGACCTTGCTTTAGACATTCTTGTGCAAGCTCCATACTGGTTGTCATAGCATTCCAGATCATGGAATCAGTCATACTACTTACTGTCAAACACACAAAAGAGAATACAAGAATTGTAACTGGTACAAGTCATAATTCTATATAATTTGTCCTTTCTGTTAATTTACCTTTGGGAAAAAACAACATCTCTAGAAATCATTAAC
The DNA here is from genome assembly GCA_949710005.1 of Ricordea florida. Classification (NCBI taxonomy): domain Eukaryota; kingdom Metazoa; phylum Cnidaria; class Anthozoa; order Corallimorpharia; family Ricordeidae; genus Ricordea; species Ricordea florida. The sequence continues at coordinate 8,168,369 of OX453284.1, forward strand.
ATTATGCAAAAGGAAAAAATGGGGGGTATTCAAAAAGTAATTCAGCATTGTGTGAAAAAATCATTGAAAATATGCATTACAGTATGAATTGCTATGCATTTTGCAATACCAACTGAAGCCCTGAAGTAAACAATATACAGTAAACAACTGTGGATTTTCTTTTCTTTCTTCTGTTTCATCAAATGACCAGTATCGTGTATAATTACCTGTGTCTACTCTTTGTCTTGGGGAAATAGTAATTTCAAGGCCTTCAATATCCAGACAGCAGCTGTCATTAAGAAGTGCTGTCCATGGGACAGACACTGAGATGCTGCCAACAAAACCATCTATGATCTCAAATGGAATGCCAAAACTATCCAGCATCTCGTTCAGAGACTGGGACAGAAAACACAACATCACATTAGTGCTGAGAGTAAAATATACCACACCATGACCATACGCACTGTATGTAAAGAGTACTTAATTGTCCTAGGTGAGCACTACATATGTTAGCTAAACGAGAATTTGGTGCTGGATCAATCAAATGAAAGATCTTCCCAGTTGTCTATTAACATCCACACTGTGCTTGTTTAAAGCAGTGACATGAAGCCCATGATGGTCTGAGAAGAGTTTCAAAATGGTCACTTTTTAAAGAGCAAAGATTATATATTGCACTTAAACATTATTCACTGACATATATTAAGGACCTTTAGCAAAAACGATGTAGACAAGAATGAGAACGCCAAAAAAACAATAGGCATAATGAGCAAAAACAATGCATCTGCACGCCCCCCACGTGTGTTTTGCATTTTGGTACATTTCGTTGCCATTCTCTCCAAAACAATGACGTGAAATGACCAAATTTAAAGTTCTGTGGAGGACGTGAGTACAAAATATTCAATTTACTCCGATAACATCAATGCAATTCATGCAAATTAAATTCCGGGACAGTTGGCATGAGTTTCACGAGGAGAATGTGTTGGTATAATTGCAACTTCATTGTAGCAATGCGAATTTGTGTTTTTCATAGTCGTTCTCGTTGACGTCTGCATCTCGTCCTTGCTAAAGGTCCCTAATAATGATTGTACAATCTGTTCTAGTGCTGCCCAGAAATCCCAGGTCACTAATTCTGCATATGAACAACTGAGATAACTTACTCTTTGCAAATAATGTATCCTATACTCTAGCTTACTGTGATGGTTACAAACACAAACTTTTATATAGGTATGTACCTGGAAGGCTTTGGATCTCTCTTATTTTCTTAGACACCTTTTATTTACAAATTAAATTTCTGCCAAACCTTAGTACACCTGAGCTTGCACTGCATAAGGCTAAAAACCAGACGTTGGCCATAAAGAAAGCATGCATTAGGAAACAGACAGAATCACTTTTTTCAAGTTCAGTTAAACCAGAGCAAATATGGTTATAGTTGTTAATTACTATGCAGTCTTTGCAACGATAATTTCATTAACCTACATCTGGCATGAATATCAAACAACAGAGGACTTTTAGAAGAGCTTGTAAATCACAAGCTGCAGGTGAGTGATTTACAAGCCCTTCAAGTGTTCTCCCAACATCCCAAATGGTTTAATACACTGGTAAACCCATGGAAACTGTGGTTTACTGCTTTTATAAACTAACTTTGAATAAAAACAGAAAATGTTTCTCTTTTCTATGGGTTTACTTGCACAATAACCCATAGGTTTTCGACTAATCAGTGTGTGCATAATACCTGAGGTATTTTATAAAAGAAGGTATAACCAAGCTGGGCACAGGCAAACTGCCAAATTGAAAACCACAACCAGCAAAAACTATTCAACAAGGTGGGACTCAACTTTAAATCAGTAATAACTGCTGATTTAAATTTGAGTATTTAACAGTATGAGACGAATCATTATCACAGCTAGATTAGCTACGGTTCCTTCGCAATAGATGCAAACTGTTTCCATTATTTCGCCAGCTCAAATACCATAAATATGCCAAAAAGTCACGCAAAAGCTAGCCTACAAAGTTACACGCGTGACTGACATTCAACTTAGGACTTTTACGAACGTCAGCAAAAGGTAAACTGTTTGATTTGTTGCCAAATCTCGAAAACACAAACTGACAGCTTTTTGCACATAAGGGACTAGCTAAGCAAAAATAATACTTTTTAAACCGAAAATCCTATCTCTTCGTGTTTTACTCACCCAGACGTCAAGCGGTACGTTCTCTACTCTTCCGGTTCCATTATAAAGATCCACTGTTAGCTGGTCTAATGTCAACTTTTCCTGCAAGAAATGGCCCAAATAGTGCTGTAGAAGATATCTACACGCCCTTTTCTTGATGAAATCGGACCAAGGAAAGAGCCAAGCCATTCCTTGTATTAATTTTGTCTTATTCTACAAGGCGTAAAAGGTGATAATCCTTTGTAACTGCAGGTAGAACATGTTATTTTCTCGTCCGCCATATTTTCCTCTCAGATGTTGTTATTGTTTTGGAAATTACGTCAGGCCTTCCCGGCGTGCCTCACGATGCCCAAGGGTTTGAAAACTTCTCGTAAGCAAATAAAAGAACTTTTTATTTGGTGGCAATGCCAGAAAACAGAGAAGTCTTCAGCAGGAGCCCATCAAAATTTCAACCCTTTCCCGAGTATTGTGGGGGTAGTCTCTAAAGACACTGGTGCTGCGTCGGTGGGGAATTGAAGCGCAGGAAATTGGGATAATCAAACAAGTTGACAAAGTAATTTGTACCACCATAAGGTAAGAGAGGGACTAGATCTCTACTAAATTTCCCGAGTAGATCTATTAATAGACCACCTCCCAGGGGAAGCTAGAGGGTGATCTTACTTTTCTCTCGGTATTCCAACAGAAAGGTAAAAGAAGGTTTTATATGAAAGCCGAGCAAAAGCTTAAAAGTGTACCTTGAGAGTCTCAAGGGTGAAGCTCTTCTCGGTGAAGCTCTTCTCTTCTTGTTGAAGATAACCCAAAAGCCATATAAAATTAAAACTTATAAACCTAGCTATTTCAATTTACCATTGAAATTATGGATTCTCAAAGTTTCCGCGAAGTTCGTAATCACCATCTCAAAGCTCTAACTCAAAGCGACTTTTTACTTGAAAGTCCGGAACCCAAGGGTGAAAGAAACGTATCGGGGTTTTCCTTTATTCGACAGCGTTTAGAAGTTACAGAACGGTAGTAAAGCTGCACAAGACTTGGCAGATGATAGTTCCTGTCTTAATAGAGGTTATGTTTTATCACTTCCGTAGTTTTGGGCCACTGTATGCAAAGTCTCTTTCCAGTTACTCAGTGCGACGTTTTACCAGAGTAAAGGATAAAGTGAGTTAGCAATGGTGAGTGAATGGGTGAATAAATAAATGGAGGTTGCTGGAGTAAGAGAGACTAATTGGGTAACTGAGTGAGAAAAGGAGTGGCCTTACTTTAATTACCCCTTTTTATCAGGTATTCCTATGAGTAACCTAATAACATTGTTTAAGTGCATGGTATGAACCGAGAAAGCGTTAAAGTTCATATGCGGTAAGGAGTTTTAGGAGCGCTGGGAGCTTAAATCAACGATGAGGTTTGTAAGATTTGAGTGGAAGAATTGCACATTTTGGCAATGAGATTGGATGACTTAATACCGTGTATCCCGGATAAGCTAAAAGTGTTTACCTGGATTCAAGACCGTCGATTTTGTACAAAACGTCTCAAACGAAATCGATTTAGAATCAGAGTGGTTAAGGATGAATAAACGAGCAGTGTTTCATTAGTTCTAAAAACACGCACGGTTCTTGATTTCCTTTGTCTTATTGTTATTCCTTAGAAGTCAGATAAGTGTCGTTTGCAACTGTTGGATTTGATGTTGAAATCATTTTATGGAACTGAATCTGATTCAAAGAAGAAACATGATTCCTTTTATAGGCATGTTTAGGCTTCCCTTCGTTCTACCCTTGTTGATCATGTATAAAAGGTATTTCCGTGGGTATTTTCATAAAACTGAGCCAATTTATGAGAGGGATGGCTGGCTCGCCTTGCTGGCTTTTGACGTTTGGAAGCTTAACCAAACAGGAGTTCGAGGCGGCAACAGTAGAAAAATGAATTTGTTTTCTCTTGCATTAAAGCGGCAGGCGCGTTTCATTTGCTTTCCATATTTCTTTCAAACTGTAGAGTTTTTTTTGGGAGAGACTTTCGTGCTTTTACTAGTTGGATGTTATTTATCATATAACAAGTACGGACCCCAGTGCAACTCAAGTGGAATGGAGGAAATATATAGAAATGTATATAGGTATACTAAGCATCCTTGTATCCTTGTTCGCGATGGCGCAAGCAGGGGCGGATAAAGCCGCGCGACCCAACGTATGGCTACACGAGATGTGAACACTGCCACATAGGAAAAAAAAAGAGAGCGACGTTCAGATGATTAATTGCTTATTGACTGACTTACGCCGGGGCAGACGGGATAACATTCAGTCCAGGTCATAATGTATAACAACATTACTCCAGGTCATGATGTATGGCCCGAAGCAGCGTGTGCCGTGACCCAGAGTCAAATATTGTGTCGTTCGGCCCACCCACTCTGTCAATAAGTACATATAATATTCTTCATATTCTGAGACTGTCAATCGAATACACGCCGGCACGCAATGCTTATTTGGTCTTAGTCATCTGACGTGGCTACGGTGGCCCACAACTGTCACGGCGAAAAGAAAAAGCTCACGGCGAAAAGAAAAAGCTCACGGCGAAAAGAAAAAGCTCACGGCGAAAAGAAAAAGCTCACGGCGAAAAGAAAAAGCTCACGGCGAAAAGAAAAAGCTCACGGCAAAAAAAGAAAAGCTCACGGCTAAAAGGAAAAGCTCACGGCGAAAAGAAAAAGCTCACGGCGAAAAGAAAAATTCCAACCGGTCAGCGGTTGTTGGTTAGCGGTCATGGAGCTTACGACACGGACCCGAGCTTTCGATGATCATTTCCAAGCTGTAGCAGTGTTTAAAAAAAGTTGTTACAGGCCTACACTGTATTGTTTTGTGATGTATTTTATTCAACCATCAGTTTCAAACCGTTGCACACTCTTGTTACGTTTTCTTGGATTATGTTGCGTGTATTACGTGTTCGAAATCTAGTGAAATATATCATCGATTAGTTTAGATACAATGAAATCAGTTACAATGTTTAGAAAAAGAGATATTTACTCGATGTTCGCAAGTGTAGTTTCTTTGCCTTTAGAGTTTGGATCTAACGAGTATGTCCTTGAGCGATTTTCCTCTTTTGTACGATATGATGGGAGGCTCTTTGTATATCTCACTCAGCAAAGGTCGATCCTGTATTAGATGCCATTTGCTCAAAATAATAAGATTTTCTTTAAATTAGGCACCGCTGGGTGGTATTGTGTGACAAAAGGAAGAATTCTATTGTGCGTTCTTTTATTTTGTTGAAGAGCCGACTTTCTCTCTTCGAATTTCACTTCTGAGAGGACTTAATTTACCAGAATATCTGGATACCCTCTAGCGTAAAGGCGTGATCTAAATGCTACAATATTCTCTTCAAAAGTATTTTTTGAAGAGTTAGTTTGAAGCAGACTGAGTGCTTCGCCTTTGATGAAGCCTTTACTGACCCCTGGGGGGTGGCAGGAAGCGAAATGTGTGTACTGAAATGTTTCTGTCGGCTTGTAGTGAGTTCGCACGTCAAGGATAGATCTTTGTCTAAATCTGTCGCTTTTGCAAACGCAAGTATCCAAGAAAATGGTTTCTTTGTCTGATATTTCAGCCGTGAATCTAATGGTTAGATGTTGTCTGTTAGCCTGTTCAATGAACCCATTTATATCCTCAATTCTTATGTTCCATAAAGAGAACACATCATCGATGTATCTTTTCCACACCGGTGGCTTTTCTGTGTTCTTATTCAGGATTTCTGTCTCAACCTCATTTTAGTTCCCATAGCGGTTCCGTGTATCTGGAGATAATTTTTTCCATTAAACTGGAAAGAATTCTCCTTTAGTATAAGTCTGAGCATCTCTTAGGAAATGGGTTGGAATAGGAGGCTTGTTGTTATGGAAACGCTCGTATGCGGTGCCCACGGTAGTAATGCCTTCCTCCTGCTGTACGTTTTTGTACAGGCTGGTCACATCCATAGACACAAGGATGGTGTTTTCTGGGACTTCCGTATTCTCTAGGAAGTTCATAAAGTCTGTCGTATCTTTTAGATACGAATTTTGTAGCTTAGCTATAGGCTGAAGCAGACTCAATGTATTTTTTGTTCGACTCGTATGTACTTCTATGGCGCTCCTTGCACATTATTTTTCTGCGTGTATCGTGTTTCTTATTTCTTATTTTCTGTTTTTCTGTATTCAAATATAAGACTCTTATATTTGTACTTGGTGCAAGTAGTTACTGTAGTTACCGTGACTGGTAACTACTTGGTGTAGGCTGTGGTTTGAGAGGTTCGATTCACCCCATTAACAGCGTGGTCTGCGTTATAAATATAGTCGCCAAGCTTTACTTTAGCAACCTCAGCTGTACTCCAGCCGTACTTCAGTGTCCTTAATCATCCTATCAGGCTTACTTTATTGTCTTTACTGTGTGAGTGCCTACACCAAGTAGTTACCGTCCTATTCTCTGTAACCGCTAACCACCAACCGCTGACCGGTTGGAATTTTTCTTTTCACCGTGAGCTTTTTCTTTTCGCCGTGAGCTTTTTCTTTTCGCCGTGAGCTTTTCCTTTTGGCCGTGAGCTTTTCTTTTTTTGCCGTGAGCTTTTTCTTTTCGCCGTGAGCTTTTTCTTTTCGCCGTGAGCTTTTTCTTTTCGCCGTGAGCTTTTTCTTTTCGCCGTGAGCTTTTTCTTTTCGCCGTGAGCTTTTTCTTTTCGCCGTGACAGTTGTGGGCCACCGTACGTGGCGGCCTTCGCTGCGTATTTTTATGGCTTTGTGCACAATCCACTCCGGTCAAACCGTGAAGCAAACAGTGCGTGCCACAGCACGTGCTTGAGTTAGAGAATTATGTGAATTTTATTTTCTGTTCTTAAATTCATCCATTATACATAAGCGAAAGACAAAACCAAACACTGTTTCTTTCCATTTCTGTTGAGGCGCTACTTTAAACGCTCGAAGCAAGAGTTTGATAACACATCAAAAATGTCATGCTTTGTGGAAAATATCCGCTGCGCGCCGTATTCTTGGCTCTCTTCTTGGTGTTTGAACTGTAAACCAAAAGTGTTGGGCGTGTACCCATAAAACTGTTAGACACACGATGTGTGGTAAAACACTCAGTACCATAGTACAGTGCTGTTCAGTTGTCATTTAAAGATGGTGTTAAACCGATTCAAAATCTTCGACTTGATAATGTTTTACTTGTTCTGTTTACCTCAGAAAAATGGTAAATAACTCATGAGCAGTTTCATTAGCTTACTCTGTCAATGAACACTCGAAGAAGAAACTGTATTGTTGGATCTTAAACAAGCTATCTTTAAGATAGCTCTCTTGATATCTCTCTTAAGTAATGCATAAACCAAGGGATTCACAGCAGAGTTGGCTACCATTAAGATATGGCGAACATTCCACAATCTTGTAGATAAGGAGCACAGCTCAAAAACGTGACAAATTGAAGAATAAACTTCAAGCGAGTAACAAAAAACCAGCAAACTGACGACACACATTATGACGCCCACACTGCCCGTTCCTCGGCTTTGTCTGCTCAGGTGTATTCGTATTATTGGCGATCGAAGGTCGTGTATTGAATCTTCAACTCGCTGGTGAACTCTTCTCCGACACCTCCTAGCAATGTAGACCATGCGCACAGTAAGGCAAGGCAGTAAAACACACGGCAGTAACTCAAAAATTACCAAAAACAATGGAATAAGGTACGTGTAAGCTGCCGCTTTGCTGTGTAGGTGGTATACGATCGTGTGAATGCACACTCGCGCTGCAAACGGTATCGCCCAAGCCGTACAGACCAGAAGGGCAATACGGCTCGGCGTCATGGTACTTTTGTGCCTCAAGGGAAAACTGATGGCGATATATCTGTCCATTGTTAAAATTACAAGGTTGCTGATTGAAGAATACAGAAAGAACCATTGAATTGTCTTTCTCACGAACCAAATTTTGGCCGAGCAAGAAAACCATTCTTCACAAGCGTGCAACGGCGGAATGTAACTTACTCCGACGAAAAAGTCGGCGACCGCTAGAGAGAGAATAAACCAGTTAGTTGTCCTTTGTAAATGATGCTTTGTGGCTAACAAATAAATAACAAGGGCATTGCCCGCTATCGCTATAATGGTAACAAGCCAACCACAAGTCCAAAACCACAATGGCCTTTGCATAGCGGAACAATCCTTGCAAACGGTGGACCAAAGCCGAGGTTAACCACTATCGTTTTCAGATAGCATGTTTCCTGGTTGTCTCAAGGGGTCCAGTTAATCTATTGTCGTATTCACTGATTGGTCGATTTTCTTATTAACATCTGTTACCTTTTTGTTTCTCGTTTTCTTTGCTTTTAGTCACAAAGATTGACAATCGTGTAACAGAAACTGACTTATTGCTTACGTTTCTCTTATTAGCTGGATAGCAATTAGCTCGCATCAGCTGCTACATCTTTTTCAGTGTTAAATTAATTATTTTCCTAGTCCGGACAACCTGCTAATAAACGGAAATTTCCAAACCATTCCGAGTTTAAATTTATCTAGACCAAGAATTTGAAAGCAATTTTAACCATTGTCAGCACTGTGTTTGATGTTCACGTAGTCTTGCAAGGACTTAATGGCGGTACTTTGCAAAGCCCGCCCTGCGAATTTTACGACGGTTCATGTGAAAGGAGGCTGTTCAAATAAATATTTTGAATGCCAGTTGACAGAGTATGACTTTACGCATAGCCATAACACTGAAAGTATATCTTTTCACTCCAATCTGTCGTTAGGTAACTTCTGGGAAATTTGCATTAAAGGTAGGCACCGTGCCGTTTCCAAGAAAATTGTAGAAAGAAGCACAATTAAATTTAAAAGATCAGAAAGGTTTCAGTATGCATCGCCCTCATCATTCTAATTACTAGGAACAAACCAATTCATAGAAAAGCAATATTAAGGGAGCCTTATTACATTCACTGACTAGGAGTTGTTATGCTTTTATTACTCTCGAATTATGTTCGCCGATAACACGAAACCACCTGCACAGACAACGTCAAGGAACAATGTAGGCGTCATAATGTGTGTCGTCAGTTTGCTGTTTTTTTGTTACTCGCTTGAAGTTTATTCTGCAATTTGTTACGTTTTTGAGCTGTGCTCCTTATCTACAAGATTGTGGAATGTTCGCCGTATCTTAGTGGTGGCCAACTCTGCTGTGAATCCCTTGGTTTATGCGTACGCCAAAAAAAAAAATATTAGGGACAAAGGGAACTGAAGGGACAGGAAATGTTAAAGGAAAAACTGAAGGGACAGGAAATGTTAAAGAATTAGCTTGTTTGAGTAATAAAGTTGTTCCTCTTTTTCATCAGAAAGTAGAATTGTGGTATGAAAGAAGATGACCATTACCGAATCAAACGTCAATCGCAGACAAAACCTTCTGGGACAGTTAACCTGTTCTTCGTCTGGTTCTGAATAATTTGAAAACAGCCGATATACTTTAGCTTCCCCCGCAGAAGCTTTTCACAAATATTTGATCCCCGCTCCCCCTTATACAGAGTTGAACTACAGAAACTGTACAATATGTTGCCCATGTGTTGGAAGGGGGGAATTAGAGATAGTAATGTTTCAACGGAAACCCAGGATACTGTCCCAAAAGTTTTGTCCAAGATTGTCGTTTCGAAGGATCGCAATTCATACAGTCTTCTTACTGATTCGAATGAACGTCATTAAGTCTTCATTATCATATTATGCTAAGCGTTTCTAAACATTTACGCTTTAAGTTTTCAGCATAATTTGTAAAGCTTTGAAAATACAATTGAAATTTAATGGTCAACTGCACGAGGGCATATTGCGATTACTTGTTTATTATACTAATAAAATACCAGGATTTTTCCTTTTACTAAAAAATCATATCTTCATCTCGCGCAGTGAAGATATTACTTTTATCATTCACGTGTGAGGATATTTTTATCTTTCAGTACTCGAAGATAAAATTCGTATCCCCGCGCGGCATGTAATATCCTCTATTTATCACATATCGGGCAGAATCATTCAGGCAATCACGTTCAACACCGCGAAAAATGACGGTCATTTTAACATACTCAACTTTCAATGAACACTGATTTTATTCTTAAAATTACAGCCAACACGGTTCCAAATCGTTGCTACCGACACAAATTCAACAATAACGCATTGTTACTAAGCAACTGTCAACCAATCAGGATCGAGTAATCATGCCCTCTTGATTACCTAAAGCCTCGAGATTAAGAAAAAACGTCTTCTGCCACAGCCAATCAGCATTCAGATATTTGTTCTAAATGTGATAAGTATGTCTAATCAAGTGGTGACGAGTGAAATTAGGGAATAATTTCACGCGCGTTTTGTCCAAATTCTTATTCCCTAATTTCACGAGTATACCATTTGATTACCTATTTATGTCATGGGAGACAGATTACTCTTTAACATTTTCAAACCTAGACGCTATTTTGGCACCGTAGGACAAGTTGCCATAACAACATTGTAATTTCACATGTGAAATTATAAATTGACTGAAATTTCGCGCCAAAATTAGGGAGTAATTTGTCACCTATGATATTAAACAATTAATCGCCAAAGGCGAAGTGATTATCAGTGGATATTCATCGTTAATCACTGCGCCTGGGGCAAATAATTGTTTTAGTATAAATACACGGGTGATTATTTAAAAAAAAAGAAAAGAAAAACCATTGTAAAACGCAAAAAAAAAATTATTTCATCAAAAGCGCGCGAACGACTGGCAGCCATTTTGTTCGTCGAGGTGATTATCGGCTGATAATCCGAGATAGCGAACCAATCAGAGCGCGCGATTTTGTATAATCACCTGAGTATTTATACAAATAAACGTGTAAACGTTCCAATTTAACAAGGTCTTTTCTAATACTTAACTAAGACAAACGGCACTATACAGAAGTACTCTACAACAGCTTCCTGTGACTGGTCATACCGCATAGTTGCTTATGAAAATAATTAAATGTTGAATTGAATTTCTTGACTCGGGATTTGCCGGTGGTATTAACGAATTAGGAGGTTCGCTCGAAGTGTTCCACATAATTATCTATCACAACTGTATCTCTGATATGAAGTGTGTGATGGAGTATGTGGATCAATGTAAGTATCTGGGCAACTGTACACCTACCCCTCCCCTAACCCAACATTAACACTGACTATTTAACTTATTATGACTGGTTGGGTTAGGGGAGGGGTAGGTGCACAGCTGCCCAGACACTTACATTAAGTAAGTTGAGGTTATTCCTCAGAGTCTTACAATTCCAGTAGTCCGTGACGATGGCCATTCAGCCAAACGCCAACTTGCTACAGGATGTCGGGTCTCAGTTCATGCCATGCGCTTGTAAGAAAATCTAATAAACGAAACTTGCAGAGACGCGATCCAACAAGAAAAGTGAGAGGTACAGTTTGTTGAGATGAATAGTGTTAAGTTAGTGTTCAAATAGTAAACGACCGTAACGCAAAAATGCCAGTGTGATTTGTCTATCTGGTCTGTGTTTGCGTCTCAAACGATTTGTTCCCGGACAGTACTACAACAATTACCAAAAAACACACAGAATCAAACAAGGTACTAATTTGAGCACCTGTATTACCACTTGAAACGACAAAACGCTCACTAAAACCCCCGGAGGGGAAAATCCCATATGGAATGGATGGGGATGCTCGTCGTCTCGCTTAGGGGTGTAAATTTCGGATTTTGGCATCGCTTAGGGTGTTCTGGGCAAAATGTCATTATTTTTAGCCGTCAAGGTCTCGTTAAGGGTTGCACGCGAAGAAATAACAAAACAGAAAGAATTTTGATTCTTTATATTTACTCAATTCATATAAACAAAGTTTTCCATATCATTAATATCTAAAGTCCACTGTAACAAAATGTCTTTGTCTATTGTTTTACAAGAGTGTAATACGAAACTCGACGAACTGAAACTCGTCGAAACTGGTCTCTTTTAGGGGTCTGCATAACCTTCGGCCACCTCCAGATGGGTCTCTTTTAGGGGTTAAATTCAAAATTTCCGACGAGCATCCCCGTCCACTCCATATGGGAGTCCCCCCCCCCCCCGGGCTAAAACCACCGTCCAGTATTAATTAATATTTATAGTGATCACTATGCAACTTTTCTCAACAATATTAATACCTTCAAGAAAAAAAGTGGTGAGAATCGAAAAAAAGCTATCGATTGAAAGATAAATTCTCCAAGCAAAGTGTATAGTATTAATAATGATTATGATTTTGTATTAAAGTGTTTTTGGTACAATCCCTTAGTATGGTCACTCACCGTCAAGATATCTCATCAGAGCTTATAGTGTAGGCTTGATTGTTTACGAATCGGTTTTTCGGCCCCTTTTTTCAACTGCAGCAAGGCTATCCTTATGGTAATTCTAACATAAGCTATATTCAGCGATACCCCTGAAGAGAGAATCAGAACTTATCTTTCATCAATCAGAACTTATCTTTCATTCTGAACGACTAACCCATTCGCTCCCTAAAGTGATCGAGAAATAGTTTCTCCTTGTAATGTCCATAAGCTGGCCATAAAAATAATAACACAAAAAATTGGGTAAATTAAACGAATTAAGTAAGTTATACCACCATAAGGTAAAAGGGAGGTGCTGTTATGGTGGTATAACTTACTTAATCGATTCGTTTGATTTACCCAATTTCTTGTGTTTCAATTCCCCACCGACGCAGCACCAGTTTCTTTAGAAACTATCCCCACAATACATAAAAATAATAACATTATCAACTCAAAAAGAGTGAATTAATCTTCCATCAAAATCTCTGGACTAACATTTGAGGACGTTCAGTGTACATGGCACTCTCTCTGGAGGATTACAACCAGGATCTCGCCGGGGAGTGAAAGGGTTTTTTAAGCTTACTCAAAGCTTTGAACAAACTAGCCTTTCTATCAATATTATCATTATATATAGCTCAAACTTCGGGAAACAAATTGATTGAGCAGGTATGACTGAAATGTTTTGTTTTGCCACAAGGTGATTTCAGTCGTTTCCTTTCAGTTATCAAATAAGTCCGGGTTATTAATTTCTTCTCTGTTTTTGACAATTTCGTTAAGATTTCTTCTATCTATCGTTCTTCAGACATGAATAGAATAAACCTTTGAATACTACAGATGCTTTTGCTGTCTAGCAACCACCTGCTTGAACCCACGCCTATTACAGTTTATCGTTTGTTGGCTCCTAAAAACGGAGTTTCTGAAATTGTCTTTAGCGGATGGAAAATAACGATCGATTCGCCATCATCGAGTGTAATACACACGGTAGTATAGCGTCTTTGACCTGAAAAGCGAGTACGAGTTGTCAAACTTGAGTAGGTAGACTCCACGCCCCGGGTACATGTGGCTTCCGACGATAACCTCTTCATTACAGGGCCTCCGTACAACAGGAAGTATCTCGTCGATTCTCGGTCGCGGAGGGCTGGCATCACTTTCAGTCGACTTGTCTTCCTCGGTAAATTCATCATCGTCAGACTCGTTGACTGCTACGGTGATGTTCTTGGTCTGCGGCAACGACCATTCAAAGCTAACACCAAATCCTAGATCGTAGTATTCTGTGGCGAATTCCCAAAACAGACAAGTTCCTGAAGGGAAGTGAAGGAAAGGGGAGGAGTAAGCATGATCTGAAACCCTTCGTGTACTTAACTCTGCATAATAATTTCCCATATCGTCTTAGTCACGCGCCTTAAACGATATTAAAGATCAACAATTTGAGTACATGAAATAAATCATATATCTACAATACGTTTGGAGACATAATTGAATGTGTGACTTTCCCAAAACTGGTGCACATTTATTTTTTATTAAACTTCGTCTAACTAGAATACAAAAAAACTATATACATAAAATAATTAGGCAGGGAGACCACTACAGCCTAGCCAATGACAGTAGATCTCTCTTTAATAAGAATTAATTAACGCTTCTCACAGATAAAACAAGAAAAGTCAGAGAGAAACAAAACAAATTCAAATTACTAGAGGCAGCACGAAGGCGGGCACAGTATAGTCCTCGCTATGTTACACCTGGGAGAGATTGTTCTCCAGGTTCTGGTGTCGTCGACGTCGTACAGATTTATAGCCTTACTGTAATATTTAAATTGTAGGAATTGCGATTTAGCCTGAAAAAAGAACAGGCTGTTAAACCGCCCCCATTGTAGACGGCTGGCTTAATTCGGTTGTTAGAGAATCGAACCGGTATTCGTAAGATCTCGGGTTCAAATCCCTTTCCAGCTGATCGCAATGGATACTGCGAGTGCGAAACCTTCTTTTAAATTTACAGTTTACGTATGCTGATGCAAACCACCGAGGGAGTTTGAAAAATGGTTACACAAGCCCTGAATTTCTCTCAAAACTCCCCCATTGTGTTTGATTGAATCTACGTGGACACAGGTGTCATTTTCTACTTCTTAAATACGATGAAGTATTCTACAACGCAAACCCGCACCAACACCAGTGCAACTAAGACACTGTTAAAAATAACACGAAGACTGACTTGCAAAAACAACTAAAAGGTAAAGGTAAAGGTGCCACTTTCCTCACTTGTAGCTAGTACCTGAATTACGGAGGAACCAGAGGGTGAGATCGGACATCGGCATATAGAAGGCGCCTCTGGCTGCCACCTCAGTCCATGAATGATCTCACCCCACCCACCCAGACCAATGACGGCACACCAGGAACACTCCCTACTCTTTTCGAACTGTGCCATGGGTTCTTTTACGTCCCACAAATTATCAGCATCAGTGTTGTGAGACGGGACCTACGGTTTATCGTTCTTATCCGAGAAGACTAGCAAGTCTAACCACTTGCAGATAACATGACAAAGACAGCACTTTCTCCTCAGTTATTTTAAGACTCCGGCCGAGGTTTGAACTCACGACCTCCCGCACGAGAGTCCGGTGCTCTACCAACTGAGCTAACCAGGCGGCGGTTAACTAGCAGTATTACAAAATTTCCTGCTGAATAACCACTCTTATGAAGTCGTTGGAGAGCTCCAATTTTTCATATCCACTAAACAGATTTTCACATTCAAAGAAGTTACAGGTGTGCAATTATAAAGTGCTGCAAGTCCGAACCAACAGAGCTGAGCAACCGCTCACAGTTTACCGATGCCACAAAAAAAAAACCTGACGCAACAGAAAGCCCAAATGGGGAAAAACGTGACAGGAAATCTGAGTAGGAACTATGCCCCATCGGCTAATCAGCCAACTCTACAAGGCTTCACAGTTTGAAGAATAAAATTTTGAGAATAAAAATAAATTTTGCCTCAGCCAAACGCACATGGCTGGTTTGAAGGCCAAGACGAATTCCACGTGCTACCCATGATGCTCAGGCCAAATAAACACGTCTTGTAACACGTGCCTAAAAATATCCATTTCGGCCAATTTCATGGCCTCAGTTGTGACAAATAACAGTATATTTAATAAATGAAAGATCCCAGAAGTTACTTAAGCAACATAGTCAGTTGCAAAGATAAGAACTGAAAAAATTCAGGCATGAAAGACATTTGAACCCACGACCTTGCGATCCCAACTGGGAGGGATCAATATCAGTTTCTGGGCAACCGTGCACCTACCCCTCCCCTAATCCAACAAGTTATAATGAGTTAAAAAGTTAGCGTTAACGTTGGTTTAGGGGAGGGGTAGGTGCACGGTTGCCCAGAAACTGATATTGATCCACTGGGAGTTGGTCATTTGCGAGTTCGCAGTGTATCTGTAGAGGATGAGGATTTAAACCTGAATTGTTTCAGGTCTTATCTTTGCAACTGACTATGTTGCTTTAATACATAACTGTGTGGAGCTTTCACTTATTAAATATCTTTCTACCGCTGTGGACATACACGAAATTCTCATAAATTTACATTTTATCACAGTATACTTGATACAGTCATGTAAGGCTGCTTCACTGTTCTCCAGAGATTTTAGAGTAGCCAGCCCCCAAATGAAAGTAGCCGGTGTCTGGCAATCGAGTGCCCAAAGTGCACGAACCTGTAGGGGGTACGGGGTCCGGTGGCATGCCCGCCCTGCCCGCCCCTCCCACCCCCTCCCCCCTGGAAAATTTGTAAAAAGTGTGGCCCCGGAGATGCAATCTGGCGCATTTTGAGGCCAGTAACAATAGGTAATTTTGTGTGATAAAAGTAGCCGGCGCTTCAGAAGTGAGTAGTCGGCGAAAACACCGGCAGCCGGCGCTTCTGGAGAACACTGCTGCTTACCTCCTTCATGTGTGGGTACACGAACTGTCATAGTTTCCCCTCGACCAACAACTAACACAGAACTTGGATCAGACTTGACGTGTTGTATAAACTCTTGTACTTTGGGACGAGTCCATAACGAAGCAGGTGATATACGAGGCAAACCATTCACTGCTACTGACTTTGGCTGTAGAAACAGACAGTGCAGAAAAATTCATACTTGTCGAATACTCTGACAAATTTATGCACAGCATTGTATTAAAATGCATTGTGTTATATATTATTCTAGAATGCATTCTTGAACGATTGTTATGCAGGGGTTTCAATAGAAGCCGGCAACCGGCGAATTTCGCCACCTACTTCCCAAATCGTCGCCGCCTACTTTCTAACATTAAATTTCTTTTTGGTCCCTTGAGTTTCTTGAGTCACAGAATTTCTCACCTGTTACAGCCGCCTACTTTAATATGGTCAGCCGTCTACTTGAGAACTTATTGAAACCCCTGGTTATGGCCATATAATACAATACAATGCATAAATTTTTCGGAGTATTGGACAACCCACACAAAATTAACCATTAATTTTTGCTATTTACCACTTGATGAGAGTAAGCAAAGCAAATCCTAGCACTAATGCAAGATGTCAAATGATGTTGTGGCAAGCGCCACAACATCATTTGATATTTTGGTATTCCCTACCAAAACACCGAACAAAGTGTTAAAACTTCAACATCATTTGCTTCTAGTGTTTAATAGATAGAATTAACCTGTCTAACTGACATTTTATGGTGTAAGGCAAAATGTTAGTGTGTACTGCCATTGGATATTATCCTGTGTTCTCTGGCCCTTACACAGTAAAAAGATGCAAAATTGGACTGGTAAAGGAAGGAATACTCTCTTTGCCAAGCAGTAAACCATGTTCATGTTGTACCAAGGTTTGGTGTGAAATGTTTCAGTATCTCTGGTACCTGTTGTTCTGCTGCTTTCTGCTGTTGTTCTTGTTGATGCTGTTGTAAACGTTCTTGCTGCTGAATAAGTTGTTCTTCTTGCTGTTTCCTTAAAAACTCTTCCTGTTTCCTCCTGTAGAGAATGCAATAATACATCTTACTATGTGGCTGGTTCTGTCGTGAGCAGGCAAGATTAGGTGAATTCTTTTGATTGACTACACAAGTGGGGTAGTGCAGGGACTTAAAATAATTGTGTTTCACCCAAAAATAACATTTAAATAACTATTCAAGCCAGGCTGTGCGGGGATACAAATTTTATCTACTCGAAGATAAAATTTGTATCCCCACGCAGCCATGTAATGTTCTGTATATTTTATAGATACTGATGAAATTTCCAAACAAAACAACTTCAGCAAATCTTCCTGGATGTCCGAGAAGTTTGGAATAAATATCAATGCGAAAATTTGGCAGCTCGTTGAGAAAGTCACTGGTAACCGTACCATCTTCGCACCTCAAAGCCATTTTTTTGAATGAAATTTCAAAAGAACCGGCCATGCGCCTGAGTGGGAAGCTCTCTTGTAATTGGCTAATCATGTTAGTAACCATGGTGACACCAATATCCTCACACGTGTAAGATAAAAATAATATCTTCACTGCATGTGATGAAGATATGATTTTTTAGTAAAAGGAAAAATCCTGGTATTTCATCAGTATAATAAACACATTCACATGAGACATCCAGACCGGTTTGCACAAACTGCAGTGGAAATGTGAATAGTTACATCATCAAAATTCACACTAGTGAAGACATCAAAAATATCTTAGCAGATGAGAGACATACCGTACACATACATGTACCATGCAGGTTTGCTCACAGACTAATGCTTGAAATGCAAGCCTTTATATTACATCATCATTTTGTTTGATAAAGAAAAACGTTTTGTGCTGAATGGTACAACATAATTTTCTTGTTTGTGAATTGGTTACAGTACCTTTCTTCTTCTTCTTCTTCAGCCCTTCTTTTCATTTCTTCAGCTATAAGCCTTTGTCTCTCCTGCTCTGCTGCCTCTTCTGCTTCCTTTCTTTTTCTTTCTATCTCTTCTCTTCTTATCCTATCTTTCTCCTCCTTTTCCTTCTGCTGTGCCTCCATCCATGGTCGTAACTCAGGTGAAGATGTCTCCAGTAATGAACAGAATTTCTGCATAGCTTCCTGTGGTTCCATATAACCTAGGCTCTCCCAAGCGCTCCTACAAAAGAGGTAAAAGTAAACAGTGCAGTAAATATACTGTACTTAAATGGTTTTTAAAAAGAACTTATGTTTGACTTTTGGAAGTTTAAGGAAGCCATGCAGGGTTGTCAAAACATTTTAAAGCAGGCAGCTAAATATGAAAAGTACTGTAACTGTCTTAATAATATACATGCAAAAATTTCAGCATGCTCATTGGCTGAGAGCATGTCAATTAATCCCAAACAGTGCAGAAAATTGAAATTGAGTGCAAAAAGTTGAAATTGAGTGCAGAAAGTTGAAATTAAATTTTTGCATGTATATTATTAACAAGTAATCACATGATTTGTCTCGTGCAATTTGGGATAAATCAGCACTCGTAAATTTTTCAAAGGCTAACCAAATTGCACGAGCTCGTAGGGCGAGTGCAATTTGTAGTCTTTGAAAAATTTACGAGCTCGTGCAATCTGAGGCCATGCCAAGCAGAGTGACTGGCAACATGACAAAGTTGGCAGCAATTTTGATAGTAAACATGTAAAAATTTAATTTCAAATTTCTACACTCAGTTTCAGCTTTTTGCACTCAATTTCAACTTCCTACAATATTTGGGATTAGTATAAATACTCAGGTGAATCACGCACTCTGATTAGTTTGCTATCTCGGATTATCAGCCGATAATCACCTCGACGAACAAAATGGCTACCAGCTGTTCGCACGCTTTTGATGAAATATAATTTTTTCGTGTTGTACAATGCTTTTTCTTTTCTTTTTTTTGAAATAATCACCTGTGTACTTATACTAAAACAATTATTCGCCTCAGGCTCAGTGATTATTGGTGAATATTCACCGATAATCACTTCGCCTTCTGCGAAAAATTGTTAATTATTAGACATGTTCTCAGCCAATTATTATGTTGAAATGTTTGTGTTGGGAAATATATCATTGCGTTATTGTTCATGAAGAATGCGTGACTTAAATAATCGTCCCGTAGCTCCTTAAATGGAGATGTAATTAGCGAGAGCCACAGTAACACGAGAACAATGAACTTTGTAACCAAAAAGAAAAGTGATTGAGATTCCATCGTGCAACAGAATGCTGCTGTAATCACCGAGTATTACTGTGTTCTGTTTGGGATATCGAGAGTTCGCGTTTCTCATTAAAATCTACATTAACATTAAGGGACTTGTTGTGGATTTCATTGAAGACGGGGGCAATTCACGACAAAGTGGCACCTCCGACGGGACACAAACATGGAAGCGGCGAAATCGACGTTAGAGGCAAAGCTCTTACAGCTTCAGTTGACAAGGGGAAGAACGGAGGAAATAATGCAAGGCGGAATGGCAACAAGAGTTCAGAGACAGATTAATACGTTAAAAGAATTAACAGAGGAAGCCGACGGGTTAAGGAGAAGTATCGAAGGTACGAAAATAGCAGCAAAAGAGGAGATTGCCGAAATCAAATCATGGAGCGACGAAATCGAAGTCAAAATAATGGAAGCGGATGATGATATTTCACGGCTCTTGAAGTTTATGGAAGAATTAAACAAGAGAGATAACCAGAAGCTTCGTGAGGAAGAGCTAGACCACGAAAGGCGTCTTTTTGAAACTCGTCTCCATTATCAAACGCAACTGGAAGCGAAAAAGTCGTCACAAGCCCAACAAGATAAGCTAACGAGTAGTACTTCTACTGTACTGGAAGCAAAGTTACCGAAGTTGGTGATTTCGAAGTTTAACGGTACATGCCAGGACTGGCAACGGTTTTGGGGCCAGTTCCGTGAGGCGATAGATAAATCTACGATTGCTGGCGTTACCAAGTTGTCCTATTTGAGAGAGCTGCTGGTTCCAAAAGTGAGAACATCGATAGAAGCATTGCCATTTTCATCGGAGGGATACAACCGTGCAATCAGCATTTTAAAGGACAAGTATGGAAAAGAATCCGAAATCGTAAAAGCTTACAACAAAGAAATTCTGGAGTTACCCCACATTTCCGGTGTAAATGTCAAGAAGATCCATGAGTTCAGTGAGCGTTTGACATATTGCGTGCAATCTCTGGAAACAATGGGGAAATTGGATCAAGTGAATGGAAACGTGTCGATGACACTTGACAAGCTGCCAGGAATAAGAGGCGACCTTGTGCATACAGACAACTCGTGGGAAAGTTGGGATTTTGGAAAATTGGTGGAAGCCCTACGACAGTGGACAAGACGCAACCCGATCGAATTTAGCACGTCAGAGAAGCCCGATCCGCACACAGTTCGCCGGCGGGAGAAATCTGATAAGCTATTCAACGCCAGACAACAAGAGCCGAAACGACGTGGCTGTGTATATTGTGATGATCGGTCACATTTCTCGGGGGAGTGTCCTAAGATGACAACATTAGATGAAAGAAAACAATACCTGGCTCGACATCATCTCTGTTTCAATTGTACCCGTAGCGGTCATCCAGCCTCTAAATGTGAAAGTAAATCGTCCTGCCGCCGATGCGGTCGTCGACATCACACGTCTATCTGTGACCAAACGACTCAACAACAAGAAGTTGCGTTAACAGCCTCAAGAAAAGGAGACGGTATTTTTCCTGTCGTGAATGTGAAAGTAAATGGGATTGAATGTCGGGCGTTGATTGATACTGGAGCAGGGAGTTCTTATGCCTCAGCCAAACTGATAGACCTCTTGAAGATAAAACCAATTGATGTACAAGTCAAGCAAGTGGACATGTTGATGTCGAGAGCGATGGCTCGCCTAGAAACGTATCAAACCTCACTTAAGTCGGTTTGCGGGGAATTCGAGATGGAAGTAAACTTAATCAAAGTGAACAAAGGAGAGCTCTTAGAGATAAACAATCCCCACTATGACGCTGTGATTGCCAAATACCCACATTTAAAAGGAGTGGAAATGCGTGACCGAGACACAAAACCACAACTTCCCGTGCACATAGTGCTTGGGGCAGGCGAGTACGCTAGAGTTAAAACTGACACTCGACCCCGCATTGGGAAGGAGGGTGAACCGGTAGCTGAACGCACAAAGCTGGGTTGGTTCATCATGTCTCCCGGACAGGAATTTGACCGAAACGCGATGATGCTAACTCAAACATCCCAGCTGGAATATGAAGAACTTTGCAGACTCGATGTTTTAGGACTTGAAGACACCGCTCACGACGACCAGGGAGCTGTGTACAGTGAGTTCAAGGAGCAGCTGTTAAGAAGCGAAGAGGGCTGGTACGAGACAGGGTTACCCTGGAAGGGAGACCGGTTAGCATTACCCAGCAACAAGAGGGGAAGCCTACAGCGGTTAGATGCTTTAATACGCAAGTTACAGCGAACTGACCAAGCTCAAGAATATGACAACATCATCCAAGAACAAAAGGAGCAAGGAATTGTTGAGGTAGCCGATAAAGACGCCCAAGGTGTGGAGTTCTACATTCCCCACAAGGCCGTGATAAGGGAAAATGCAGAATCTACAAAGCTGAGGATCGTTTATGACGCGTCTGCTCGTGCTCATCCCTCAGCACCGTCCTTAAATGAATGTCTTCACGCGGGACCACCACTACAAAACAAGCTCTGGGATGTTCTCGTGCGTCAGCGATCATACCCTGTTGCAGTGACTGGTGACTTACAGAAAGCGTTTCTGCAGATACGTATCAAGGAAGCGGAGAGAGATGCATTGCGATTCCACTGGAAGAAGAATCAGGACGAAGAATTAGAGACATTGAGATTCACTCGAGTGTTGTTTGGACTCACCTGCTCGCCATTTCTGCTTGAGGGAGTTCTGGAGTGCCACCTGCAATCGTGGGAAACATGGAAACCAGAGTTAGTGGCTGAAATTCGTAAAAACCTGTACGTGGATGACTTGCTGTCGGGAGCAGCGACCGTGCAGGAAGCCAAATACCGGAAGCATTCTGCCATCGAAATATTTGAAGACGCGCAGTTCACCCTTCATAAGTGGCATTCCAATGTGCCGGCACTAGAAGGGAGTACCGACAACAAAAGTAGCGACTTGACCTTCGCTAAGCAGCAGCTACAACCGTTACGATCGTCTCCAGCCAGTATGCTTGGACTGGGTTGGGACAAAGTCAGAGATGAATTAAGCGTCAAGTTTCCTACTGAAGTGGTCGCACCGACCAAGAGAGGCGTGTTGAGCAAGCTGTCTAAAGTGTATGACCCGTTGGGTTTAGTTTCGCCTGTAACCCTTCAAGGCAAGATGATCTTGAGAGACATCTGCGACCGAAAGGTAGCATGGGATGCTGAACTAACAGCGCCGTTATTACAGAAATGGAAGAAATGGGAGACGGCCCTACCGCAGGAACAGCTGGTACCAAGGCCAATAACAAGCTATCGAGAACCCCTGTTAGAAGTAGAACTGCACGGTTTCGGTGATGGGAGTAAAGAAGGCGTTGGAGCAGCAGTGTACACAGTAGTGCGTCAACATTCCGGCACAACTAACCGCTTGGTAGCTGCTAAAGCCCGTCTTGCTAAGAAAGGTCTCACGATACCTCGTCTTGAGCTTGTCGCCGCTCACATGGCAGCCAACTTGATCGCTAATGTGAAGAATGCCTTAGATGGTTTGCCTGTCTCATCAACACATTGCTGGCTCGACAGTACCGTCGCGCTCCACTGGATTAAAGGGGGAGGCGAGTATAAGCAATTCGTGCAGAACCGGGTGATGAAGATCAAGTCAAAGGGGGAAATCGAGTGGCGACATGTAAGCTCCCGCGAGAACCCAGCTGACCTGGCGAGCCGAGGGGGGACCGTAAGTGGGGCAGACCTCTGGTGGAATGGACCCCGGTGGTTGGCCAACCGAGAAGAATGGCCTGCTAACCCTGTCACTGCCCCATCACTGGAATCAGAAGCCGAAGCCAAAACAATCCGTGAAGTCCTAGCCGTGACCCAAACTAAAGTTATCAGTGACGACTTGCATGAAGTGCTAAAGAAGCACGACCTTAGGCGTGCTGTAAGGGTCGCTGCCTTGATCAAGAGATTCATAACCAACTGCAAGTCACCAGGAAAACTGTCAGGGCCTATAACAACCTCTGAAGTGAAGAATGTTTATAAGAGGTGGATCTGGCAAGCACAGCAAGAAGCTATGGCTACCGACGAGTACCAGCAAATCCAAAGTACCTTGAATTTGCAGCCAAACAAAGAAGGCATCCTGGAGTGTCGTGGTCGCATACAAGGAAAATACCCCATCTTCCTACCTGAAGAAGCCACGTTCACTGAAAAGTTGGTAAGACGAATGCACTGCGAAACCTTGCATGGGGGAGTGGGCCTAACAATGGCAGCTGTCAGGGAGACCTACTGGGTACCGAGATTGCGACGACTTGTGAAGAAGGTGATCAAGAAATGCTGGGGGTGTAAAAGGTTTCAGGCAACTGCGATTGCTCCCCCTCCACCAGGTCCGCTACCAAGGAACAGAACTGAAGGGACCACGCCATTCGAGGTCGCTGGAGTGGACTTCGCAGGACCTATCCGCTATCGGAGAGGACGGAATAGCGTAGGAAAAGCCTACATCGCGCTGTTCGCCTGCAGCTTGACACGTGCAGTTTACCTGGAGGTGGTACCAAGTCTAGAAACTGGAGCGTTTCTACAGTGTCTGAAGCGTTTCATAGCAAGACGTGGTCGGCCAAAAGTAATGTACTCTGACAATGGAAGAACATTCGTGAAGGCTGCAAAGTGGCTGAAAACTCTTAGACAAGACGAGAAACTGCGAGGCTACCTTGAACAGCACGAGATGGAATGGCACTTCAACCTACCCCGGGCGCCGTGGTGGGGTGGTCAATACGAACGCCTTATCGGCATTGTGAAACTATCCCTCAACAAGAACATAGGGGTGGCAACCTTGACTTGGGACGAGCTAACGGAAGTAATGCTCGATGTGGAGACGCAAATTAACCGCCGTCCATTGAGTTATGTCGAAGAGGACGTACAGCTTCCTACGTTAACCCCGTCCACGTTTCTGTTTCAACGTTCAAACCAACTGCCAGAACAAGAACCCTGGAGAGAAGAGGATGTTAATTTGAGAAGACGAGCAAAGTATCTCAAGTCTTGCAAAGACCAGCTTTGGCGTCGCTGGACGAGGGAATACCTGACTGCCCTCCGTGAAAGGCACAATTTGAACCACAAGCGTAGAAACTTCGAGGTCCAAGTGGGGGACGTAGTACTAATTAAGTCGGACGAGAAGAACCGAAACAAGTGGCCAATGGGCGTGGTCAGTCAAATTTATCCCGGTCGTGATGGTGTAGTTCGAGGAGTACAGCTGGACACAGGCAAGGGTCAATTGGAGAGGCCGATCCAACACCTGTACCCAATGGAACTAAGCTGTGACAGACCCTTCACGCCAACCCTGAACCCCGAAGCAAGAGCCTTCCGTCCTCGTCGCCAGGCCGCAGTTGCGGCGTCCGATCGTATTAGGGCCACAGCAATACAAGATCTTGCTCTGGACGAGTGAACTGTTGAACACTGTCGAACTAATACCGTAACTAGGATAATTTGTTATTGTTTTGTTTGGAAATTTCGCGCGTTAAGAACATAAGTTTTAAAACTTCACATAGTTTCCTGTCTCTAAGGCAAGAATTACAACCTAACAAGATTGCAACATATGTCTCCAGTCGTCGACATATGGGGGGAGGGTGTTGGGAAATATATCATTGCGTTATTGTTCATGAAGAATGCGTGACTTAAATAATCGTCCCGTAGCTCCTTAAATGGAGATGTAATTAGCGAGAGCCACAGTAACACGAGAACAATGAACTTTGTAACCAAAAAGAAAAGTGATTGAGATTCCATCGTGCAACAGAATGCTGCTGTAATCACCGAGTATTACTGTGTTCTGTTTGGGATATCGAGAGTTCGCGTTTCTCATTAAAATCTACATTAACATTAAGGGACTTGTTGTGGATTTCATTGAAGACGGGGGCAATTCACGACAGTTTGCATTACATTATATATTACCAATTACAAAACAACAATTGTTAACAATATTATTGTTGTATTAATCAAAGTGTTAAAAACATTATCTCTCCTACATGTACTAGATCTGGGTTACAGTACAATAATTATGTCATGTGAGCTTAATGTGTGCTATTTATACCATACTTACCTTCTGTCATTACCAATCACATCAAAGTATCCCACAGCTGGATATTTGGTTGGATCAAACACACCACTTGATATTTGTTTCCAGTATGCCGTCAGCAGAACTTTCTCATCATACGTCATCTTAATGATTTGTTTTTCTAAAAAGGAAAACCAAAACTAGCATTAACTTAATTATGTGTATTTCATACAACCAGCTTCCAGAATTTTCTTTCCAAGCACACTCCTTCAAGGTTTTCAACACTGCCCATTACACTCTTATAAAGTAAAGCAGTTTGTAACAAATTACAATGTTTCACACATTTTCATTAGTCAACAAGGCAAAGTTAAAACCCACAACTATGAAAAATTTCCCAAACTAAAGTTTCTCTTTGCCCAATACTTGAGACATTTTGATGGGAATACTCCAGTGAGCTCAATAGAAATCTGCCTATTAAAAGGCCTGAAACGTTTCAGTTTTACAAGCACAGATCATGCAAAGAACATACTCATTTTTCTAGGACAATTCTGTAAAAGGGGAAAGGCACAATGAGGTTAACCCTATGTGAAGCACCAACCCAAAGACCAGACCACAAGACCAGGAACTACTTACCCTACTCTTTACTACTGTTAAATCTCCACACTCTGTGCAAAGACAGATTAAGTGGATATAGACAAAGGATGCAATAATTTATGGGCACTATGCAGGATCACATGGAGTGACAACTGTTTAAACAATTATGTCCTTGGAAATATACTTTATAACATTAACATATCCACTTGATCAGTTCCCAGCCACACAGATAAGCTTGACTACTGTTGACGCACCAGTAGCAATAATAATGACAAAAAACTCAATCAATCTGATAAAGCAAAATTGTATTTGCCAATATACGGCTATCGACTTTCAGTCCGACATTTTAATCATGGTTTTATGAGAAAACAACGGGTTTACGTTGGAATCCCCTGAACCCGAGAAACAAAAGGTTACTACCTGATGAGCAGTTTTGACTAGGCTTACTAATGCATTGTTAAGGCTTACTAATGTCATACTGCTAAACAAATAATGATACACTTCTAGCTTGTAACCAAAAATTTGGAAAACCGATCGAACATACAGGCCTGAAGCACAGCGGCGTAAAACCGAGTTAAATGAAAGTAAATTAAATTTCATATATTTTGATCATAAAAATATAAGAAAGAAGGCGTCTCAAGGTAGGGTAAACTAATTCAAATATACAAAATTACTAGCTTGTAACAAAAATAAAATTGAAATACCGAGCATAAAGGCCTGTAGCATCGCGGCATCCAACCGAACTTATAAAAAATTATTTCAAATATTTTGATCATAAAATATAGAAGGGTGATGGCGTCTTAAGGAAAGATAAACTAATTCAAAAATAAAAGTTAAATTAGTACACAGATTTATCACCTGAAATCCAAGATATCACATAACCTTCATACTGTCGGCGTGAAGTAACAAAAATATACTCTTACGTGTAGAATATAAACACCAAATGAACATACCTTTGTGGTAATATTTTAAACACAGTTTGTAGTATTCTGGCAATGAAAATCCATAACTGTAAGGCTCTTCCTTTGCTCCTTTGTCAGAACGTTCTTGACACTCAACAGACGTATCCTGTTCCTCGATGATAGTTAAGTTGTGAGTAGAAGTCTCAGCAACTTCGCCGCCAAGTTCACCGTCCGCCATCTTGCCACGAGTACGGACCCAAAACGCGCAGGCGCACTTGCTTCGGCACACAAAACGGCCCACAGAAACCGGAAGATCGTTTAGATGGCCCTTCGCAACCGGTAATTCAGACAACCATTTCCGGTTTGCGTGTTTGTCATTTGCATGCAAGAATACTTTGGCCGATTATTTTAACGAGGTTTAGACCTAGCTTTAAAGCAAAACCGTTACCTAAATTTAAGCTGCTCCAACTTAACCTTTCAATCACGTTTATAGCAAACCAGGATAAGTCAAAACTTACTCACTCAAAAAACAGTTTACTTAATTAAAAATTATCACTAATTGGTCAATTTCGATCTCCTCCAGTTTTACTTAATCGTGGCTTTAGTTGAACACTGTTTAAATAAACAGTCTTTACATTATTGAGCTATTGTTTAACGAACACCTCCCAGGATGGGGGAACAGGCTCCATTGTTCCCTTATTCTTTTGCATTTTCTCTCTCGCTCCCCATTAATAAAACCACTTTTTACCACAATTGCTACAAATCTCGTAATATGATTGGCTAATTTGCCGTTGTCGCTATGAGTCCGGACAACGCTGCTCGCGTGAATGTGTCACGCACTGCCTTTTGCAAACTCCAGTGCTTTGGCCATCCAAATGACCTCTTCCATGGCTGCACCGTAGCAAATGCCAATGTGTATGTTCTGCGGCAAAGTCATTACAATTATCCTTGAATATTTGCCGTAACTGAACAGTTGAAGTGGTAATTTCGTGAATAAACGTTCAACTTTACGGTCGCCTCGCTCGATTCAGAATTGGGTATCTTTGACAGCCAGTCAGAAACGCTCATTTTGGGGTATAAACCAATCAGATTGCGAGAAGGTCATAGACAACGCTTGTTCTTCCTTTGTGTTACGATCTTGGTCACGCTCTGAAAAAAAAAACATTTTCTTTGACGTTGATATAGTGTGGTGCTAAACTCAGCTGTTTATGTACAAGTAAATTTAATCCTTAAGAATCCTTAAATAATTTCATTAAATTCTCTTTTAAAATTAATTAAAGAGGTAGCATTTCTAATGGTTTTTGGAAGCTCGTTCAATGTTTTGGGTCGACGAAATTTTTGGGGGTGGAAGATGAATAATTTGCAAGTCATAATTCATTATTCTTGTTTATTTTATTCCTATAACTCATTATTCATTTTATTATTTTCTCCATAATTCATAATTCATTTAGTATTTGCTTATTCATTCTCTGAGCAATCTTCATTATTCATTATTCCTTCAGAACTGAATACAATAACTCATTATTCCGAACCATTTTACAGCCATAATTCATAATTCATCATTCATCGTCCATCCCCCGAGAAAGGTAAAGGATCGTTGCCCTGTGACGAGGCGACGTTTGATCAAATCCAACGGTCGTCAGTTACAGGTTCTTGTGGTTCGACTGTGGATCTGTGAGTGCTTCTTAAACCTCTCTCTGATAGGTACGTCGGAGCGCTTCCATTGAGGCACTTATACATCATAACACAGGTCATTTATGGCTGATGTCAGGTGCGAATCGCTCTTGTTGATGTCCAATCATCCTTAAGATTTTAGTCCTTCGGAGATCTGATCGTATTTCTTCTAGCTTCCTGCGCAGACGTCCTTAGGGCTCGTTTCTCCCCCACGTCCGTGGGGGAGAAACGAGCCCTAAGGACGTCTGCGCAGGAGGCTATATTTCTTCAGGCCAAGGACAATTCTTGTTGCACAGTTTTGAAGAAGTTGCAACTTTTTCATGTTTTTCTTTGAGGTATTACCCCATACGGAATAGCAATACAGTAGTTTATTGAAGACAAAAGAGTGAATTAGCAGTAGGATGGTTTTTTTTTATCAAGGAGGTATTTTATACGATTAATCATAATAAACTTGCAGATACAGCTTGAAGAAATCTTGTTAATGTGGTTATTGTAATTCAAGCTATAGCTATTGTCGATGCAGACTCCGAGGTCCTTAGCTGTTGTGACAGGTTAAATGTTTTACCCATTAGAGTTACAGGTAGGGTCGGTAGAGTTTTTGTGAGTTGAGGTACTCCGATCCGCAAAAGTTTAGTCTTGGTTTAGCCTCCCACGCAGCCTCGTCACGCAGGATTGCGTGACGAGCCCTAAGAAGGCTGCGTGGGAGGCCAGTCTTGTCTGGGTTGAGTAATAACGAGTTTGTGCAGCACCATTTGGTAATCTCCCTGAGATCGTTATTTAGAATAGAAACTGTATCGGTAGTTTGGTTTGGTGGCAGGGCAAGAAGTAATTTAGTATCATCAACGTCTCCCATTGATTGACAGTGATTAGGAATAGATTACAGCTCGTTGACGTGTAAGGTAAATAACACATGACCCAGGATGGATCCCTCTTGTAGGTTTTCTCCAAGGGCTGTTTTTGGAACGTCGCGTAGCCTGGCATGTGTAATGCTTGACTGCCGGGGAATGTCACGCCATGTTATAACTTGTCACTCAAGAGAATCAATATGGCAGGTAGTGTGTCCTCGCATTGCTTATTTTGGTTGATACGCTGTTTCTTTTTCAGTGTTTCCGTGATTAAGCCACCGGCTATCCACGCAGGTAACACAACGCCTATGCCTGCATGTAGCAGCGATATCTACTGTCGCGGAGATATACTGCATGCTGTTCAGATGGCTCGTATTTTCAATGACTCCAAGACATTTGTTGACATGAGAATGAAATATGACGAGGCAAAGGTTGAAGCAGCATTCAAGACCCTCGGACCCAACGCAAGCAAAGAACTACTCGTGTCGTTTGTTAATAATAATTTCTTTCCAGTTGGCCATGACTTGGACGAATGGACTCCAACAGACTGGCAAGAAAACCCCAAGATTATAGATCGAATCAGGGATGAGAATTTGAAGCATTTTGCGTCGGAGTTAAATGGGTTGTGGAAGAAACTCGGTCGAACCATAAGTAACGATGTTCGAAACGACAGTGCGAGATCTTCGCTAGTGGTTGTTGACAAGCCATTTGTGGTTCCCGGTGGAAGATTTCGGGAATATTACTATTGGGACTCATATTGGGTTGTCAAAGGTTTGCTCATCTGCGGCATGAAGGACACAGTCAAAGGAATGATTGACAACTTCGTTCAGCTGGTCAATATATACGGGTTTGTTCCTAACGGGGGAAGAATTTACTACACCAACCGAAGCCAGCCGCCATTTCTGATCCCCATTGTGAATCTCTATCTGAATTACACCCGCAACCAGGACTATGTTAAATCAATTCTTAGCGCGCTGGAGAAAGAGTACAGTTTTTGGAGGGAGCATCGCACGGTAGAAGTTGAGGTTTCATCAGGGAAGTACAACTTGTCGATTTACGCGGCCGATATGAACACCCCCCGACCAGAGTCTTACTATGAGGACGTCCACACAGCTCACGCAGTACCAGATGACGCAAAACCGGATTTGTACCGCGACATTGCTTCCGCTGCCGAAAGCGGCTGGGATTTCTCCTCCCGATGGTTCAATCAGTCAGGACCTAGTGGGGGTACCCTTAGTAGCATACGCACCAGACAATTTGTCCCAACAGATCTAAACAGCATTCTTTTTCACTGCGAGAATATTTTGGAAAACTTTTCACGCATTGCAGGCAATACGACCAAGGCGGACATGTATAAGAGGTTTGCAGAGGCTCGCGCGAATGCCATTGAAGCAGTTCTGTGGGACGACAAAAGAGGATTGTGGCTTGATTACGATCGTCAGCTAAAGGAAAGGAACACGGAGTTTTATGCAGCAACGGTGGTGCCTCTGTGGGCCATGGTTCATCAGGGTAACGGTACAAGGGAGCAGATTGTGATTCGTACACTCAAGCGACTTGAGGTACTGGATTATCCAGGAGGTTTTCCAACTTCCTTGACTAATTCTGGACAGCAATGGGATTTCCCAAACGCCTGGCCACCTCTTCAGGACATGCTAATAACCGCTATGGCTCGTTCTGATATTAAGGACATTCAACAAGAAGCTCTCAATTTTGCCCAAAAATGGATCAGTACAAACTACAAGGCATGGAAGACTAATGGACATATGTTTGAAAAGTTTAATGTCAGCGTCCAGGGTGCCCCTGGGGGAGGGGGAGAGTATGTGATCCAGGTCGGTTTTGGGTGGACTAATGGTGTAATATTGGCGATATTGGAGAGGTACCCGGACGATATGAAATCTGATCAT
This sequence comes from Ricordea florida, assembly GCA_949710005.1. Classification (NCBI taxonomy): domain Eukaryota; kingdom Metazoa; phylum Cnidaria; class Anthozoa; order Corallimorpharia; family Ricordeidae; genus Ricordea; species Ricordea florida. Next base: position 8,199,804 of record OX453284.1, read on the forward strand.
GAAACACCTCACGCCACACAAATGACAACAACAGTGGAGCCAACAGTGAAAGCTAAAGGAAACTTTCTCCTTGAAAGCATTGGTTTAATTTATATTTCTATCTTATGCACGATTCAGTACGGCTTTTAGAACTAACTAGCATAATTATATTAGCGATAGAATTAGAGTTAAGCTATTCACTTTCAGGGAGGTGCCTACAAAGGAATTACTCTTGTGTCATGTGAATTCACGTTTTCTGCATCTTAACATCCAAAGAGCTTAACAGTTTTGTTTGCCGCAAGCTTTGTTGGGTTGAAAGTCGCTGTTAGTGCGAGCTCAGGGTCAAAAATCAGACTTTAAGAACTTCACTCTGGTGGATTAATTATATCATCCTCATTCTGTCTCAAATTATTGAATTAATTTTAAGCCGGAAACTACAATCTTTGCTAAAAATATTGGGCCGACAGGCACTTTTTCCCCTTCAGAACAAATGACAATCAATGTTTGGCAACCTATTAAAGATCATGCAACCATGCAAGGTATGACGTTTGGAAACATATACCAACGTTGTTTGAGGAGGGGTGGAGGGAGGCATAAGATTTCTTATATCCCCAACATCTGTTAGAAAACAAGAAATTCGGACAATCAGTCCAAGACATTTTGGCAAAGATTGTAAATCATTCTTGTCGATATGTCGTCGCACCGTTCTGTTCTATGATCGTGTTGTTTGTGTTTGCGTAACCTTCAGTAGCTCTACTTGTATACGGTGATGGAAGCAAGACACAACGTTGAATACAACCTAAATCACGCTACCAATATCCTTAGGTCACGCAAGCCCAAACTAGTTCACTATCCTATAGTGCTATCATAAAAGTGAACAGCTCTGCGTAAACGACACAAGGGACAAAACACACCTTTTTTGTTATTTCCACGCTGATTTTATCCTAAGAACACCTTAGTCTGGCTAGGACTGTGTAATCAGCTTTTGTTGAACCATGTAATGGTAACCAGATAGGGTTTCAAGTGGTGTTTGTGACCTCAAATCAAATTTTCTTGATTGTCAATCCCTTTTCACTGACCAAGCTTAATGAGATTGATGTTTGATCTAAGTTATTTGTCGAATAATGTTAGTAATATACCAAACACGGGATACAGTGTTTCATCACATATCAAACAGTAAGAAGAGAGGTGAAAGTAAAACACCGACCGCATTTTTTATGAATGTTCAAGGTGTTTATGTGAAACATATGTATCGATTGTTTAATATCGCAAACGAAATTACTTAAAAGGAAAAGCTAGCGATGCAAAATTAAACAGGCCGTTTTTCACAAGACATCCTAACATGTGCAGGTTCTGACAAAAACTGGTTCATCAAACAAGTTGATAAAGTAAGTTGTCATATAGCTGGCGTTTTTCCCCTAAAACGCGCCCATTCATTGGCTAGTTCACGGTCACATGACATCTAACATTGAAACTGTTTACCGCCAAATGCATTGAGAAAACTATGATGTCAAGCGGAAAACAGTTCATTGTTTCCTACAAAATGTTGACCGCTGTTGAACGTGATTAGAGCGTTTTTGTTTTGCTATATAACAAATCATTTAAAGACTGGTCCCTTGGGGAACAGTTGATTTTGTTTCCCTCAAATCTCAATTCTCGGCGAACAAAATTCACTGTTCCCCTTGGTACCAGTCATTAAGTGTAAATTGTACAACCGTAAATTAAGAGGAAAGCTGAAGTTTCGCTCGTTAGGCAGGAGTCGCACTTGGGGCAAAACTTAGACAAGATTGTTTTCAGGATAACCAGCAAATCCGTCAAATTCCTATCATCAGTTGACCACGCCAAGTGCGACCTACTTGTTTCGACGCGGCCAACAACTTGTTCACGTGACAAGTCTTCAAAGGTGCCGTCGTCCTGCCTCGGAGCACGACTTCTTGCGAGCAAAAAAACAAAAAAATGTTTTTCTTGTGACAAACCTGTCAGTCAATTCAGCGAACCTTAATTTTTTCCGCTTCACATTTCACTTTACGGTTGCGACCTTCGTATCGTTCACGGCTAATCATGAATCCTGGATTTCGAAACAATTTTCCCGGTTTTTGGGACATCCATCCGATCAATTGCAAATGATAAACCCAAATGAAGCGCAAGACCGCTATAGGCCAGGGCAGTTGTTCTTGAGGCAGCAAATTACGCAGAACACCTTTCCATCAGTGAAGGCAGTTTTGGCGGAGGGAAGAAAGGAGAATGATTTTTTAATCATTAGCTGCATTAACGTTCACAACATGGAAATAAAACCTTGAAAAACAGCGAACTGGCGCGAATTCAGGAATGATTTCCACACAGGTCCCTACTTCATTATGCATGCTGTACCCGTACGGTTTCGTTCTCAGAAAACAAGAAATGTTTGCACGCGCACTTCCCAAGACAATTCAACTACAGCATGCATAATGAAGTAGGACCTGTGCGGAAATCATTCCCGGATTCATTGCGGCCGTTCTATTCTACATATTGAGCGGGAAATAATCATTTATGCAACTTGTCCCCGCGACTTGTTGCAGGGACTAGTCCTTTCGTGTGTACCAACTTTGTATTTACAAGTTTCATTTATTAATTTCTCTTCCTAGAAAACACTTTTATATCTTATATCACTAATCACATTTGTTTGAAAATATATATAGCTTAAACTGAATGCAATGGTTTTATCGTTATTATTAGTTTGTTGTCTTTAAGACTTGTAATATCACTACATTGTTGAGCAATGTTATAAATCTACTCATGAGTATATGAACTCGATATGTTCTAGTCCAATGGAAAGGGTTTTTATTGCAAAATACCGTAGCCTTCTCAAACTAGGCCGAAGTGCTACTGCGGTCTAGCTCACTGAAAATAAATCTTACTTGAGATGGTGTATTTGCAGTTAGTTGTGTAACAGTCTAGTAAAGTGATTTTGAATTTTTTTCTTTACATTAGGTCTGAAAGTAACTCTCCAGCGCGTCAATCGCAGGTTGAAACACTGAATCTTTGAAGTGCACCCCATCTAGGGTCCCTCCAGGGTACGAGCTTGAAAGGGGATACACATCCAGCACCAGGAAACCAGCCCGGCACATAGCCCAGTTTGCATAAGAGTTGAAGAGCTGCACGCGCTAAATAAAAACCAACGATGATATCAAAAATTAATTGCTGAATACATCTATAACCTTTTGACATTCCTGAGAACTATATTTACATTTCGTTGGAAAATGGCCAAAGAGGATTTTACTGTAGAGTTCCTTGTTCCACAACAAATCACGAAACGAGTTTGTTGGTTTACTGGTTTAGTGGTTATTATAATAAAATCGTGAGTCCTTTAAAGTGTTCATCGATTGACTCATATCTGGCATTTTGTGAAGCAATAAATAAAAACAACAATAAAAATAACAACAAAAGGGAATTACAGTATGTAGTAAAATGGTGGCGTGCCTTATAATTATCACGGACCTGCAAAAAGGCTTGATTAAAATGAATGACTTTGGTACTTTCAACCCATTAGTGGCTTTCACTCCCCAATTTTTTTCAAAAAAGCCGCAGTCTTAAAACTGCCCTTTCTACCGCTTACTACCTTGCCAACTTTCACCCGAAAGGTATCCGACCGTGGCAATTAACCCCACAACGATGACTCGTGAGGTTTCCGACTTTGCAGTTTGGAACTAAGGTCAACCAACGTACCTGTTCGGTGTGAAAACGACGAAAGCAACCGCTGTACAGTTGGCGCTGATCGTGAATCGAGGTAGTGGTCTTCCAAATGACTGTTCCTCGATAGTACCTCTTCAACATGGCAATAAGTCCGTTGATAATTTTCTGATAATAATAAAAACTGACGCTTTTCAGGAGATGAACGCCAGCGTTCAAGATCAGCGCACTGTCACTGTCCATATCGGACCGTGTGACCACCTTCTGCAACTCGTAGAGGATCCTGGGAATGTTGACAACTTTCCCACCGTACATCAAGCTCATTTCGTCTTTAGCAGACTGCGTTAGTACATAAACCCATAACATGGTGTGGTAGCAGGCGCGGAAAACCCGCCAACACAACGGTCTATTTAAAAGAGATTGATAAAAGTAGCGGTTGAGGGAGTCGCCATAGATCCACAGTACCCCGCGGCCTTGCTGATGTCTGGAGGAGCCGAGAGAACGGGGAGGGCCTAGAAAAAAACAAGAAGACGCCTGAAGGCGTTTACGCGGGATGTCTTGGTTTAAAATTGCTGACGCAGTATGTTTTTTTGTTGATTGTGCGATCATGGATATCCATGGTGCAATCCAACCTGACGTGCACGTGATTCGGAGTTACAGCCAATAAAAATCACACAATTTTTTCGGGACGGGCTCGGGATACGGGAAAATTAAAAAAACAAGGCAATTTTTGACTCCCAAGACGACGAAAGGAATGCGCTACCGAATTTTATGCGCTGGCTGACTACGTCATCCCGCGTAATAATTTACATTCAGGCTACGCTCACATTATAACGGATCCACTCTTGATAAGGTATAAAATTTACAGCGGAAAGGCCTTCCACCAATCTATATGCCGGCGATAAGACAATGATTGTTACCAACTGGGGAAAGGAATGACCTTATATCAACTCTTAACCTTAGCCTTCAGGTGATGTATAACGTATCCACGCAATCAAGGGAAACGTAACAGGTGGTTCATACCGGAATAGAAGTAAATTCTATTTATTAATGTTATGTACACTATTTTCTCATGTTACTCTATTTTCGGAGTCACTGATCGTACTGTTAGTGCGGTACAGCACATAAAAAATGTTCTTGTCTCTAGTTGATTTTTTTTTTTACTTTAGTGTCTTTCTTTTCTTATTCTGTTGGAAACATATTTGCATCTTCAGCTGATCGAGTTTTTAAAGAGTACCTGTTTGTTGCGGTGACCACTGTTCATTCACCCATGAGCCAAAACCATCATGTATCAAGTGGCACTTTTCACGGCAAACGGATTGGCTAACGGCCTTGAAGTCTGCCAGCTCTAAACGTGAGAACAAAGGAGAGAAAAATGATAACCGTTTAAAGTTTTAAAGGGGCTTCGCGATCGGCAGACTTAAAAATGCAGTAAGAGACTGTAATGAACATGTACATGCAAGAAGACCTTGTCTCAAGCACGAACAACTGAGGAGAAAGAGTTTCCGTTGCTATGACAATCTTTTCGCACTTTCTCCCTTGTCCCCCTGATTTATAACCATTAGTTCCCTAATTTTCGTTCCCTTGTTTCCCGTAATTTAATCAAAGGTTCTCTAGTTCCCTGAAAATAATTCGAAACCAGTATCAAAACCAACTCATACGTCAGGTTGGCGGAGGTCAAATTTGTCTCATTTTAGGCGCGCGGAGCGTGATGGGTAACCACTGACTTGTATCCAATGTGGTGACTGCCGCGGTCTTGATGCAAGAAATCAGAGCAAAAAATGCTCTGTTTAAAATTATCTGTTAGTATATACCAGACAAGTGAATAGTCCATTTCGCGCGTTCTGATTGGTTTACTCAGAGGTGATAAGCAAAGTACTATTCACCTCCGAGCAGCCGAAGATAAACAAAACGGCCTACGGGTTTCGGTTTCCGAAGAGGAAATTATTTGAATAAACGCTAGTTGTTTAGCTTGTGCCGTGGTATATATTAAGTGTCGGTGAAAGTGGTGGATATTTACCTCCACTTCTGTGAATAATTGTTAATTATTATTCATTCAAAATATTTTTCCGTTTTTGATTGGCCAAAATGCCCTGGCTAATTCGTCACACCCAGCAAGATGACGTCAAGCGTCCAAAAATCCATGCTATTATCCTAAAAGTTACGTCAATAGTAAGCAGTTAAATTTCTTCACCGGTTGTGTCGTCCTCGGTTGATTCATTGGTATATAATAAAACAATTATGATATTCAATTTCGGTGGATAGTGGCTAAAAAAAGTTTTATCTCGCTGCCTAGCAGCTCGCGTAAGTATTCTGCCACTATTCAACTCGAATTCTGAGAATAACTGTTTAATATTCCCTGCTCCCTGAAAATAAATGCTTCTGTTCCATTGTTCCCCTTGAATCCCTGGAAGAGGCTCAGTACTCAATACTACGACGATCGTCAACTGTTATAACCACAGTAATAGTATTTGACGCTCTCCGTTATCTAACCGGTTGATCGTGCCAATGATGACGCAGGAACAGTAAACTCGATTCTTCTTCCACTCAGTAACTCCTGCAGAAAATCATGAGTTCTTTCACCCAGGCTCCCAGGAGGCTGAAAAGAACCGTGACGGCAGCCTGCGAAGAGAAGGTGACAATCAAGGTGTTTCAAAATATTTATCAAGGGGTTTTTACAGATCTTTCCTTCTCACTGCAATGAAACTATGTGTGTATTTCACATGTGTAGCATTTTCGCGCCAGAAGTCTTCTTCTCTAAAGACTGTGGCGAGGGTGCTTTATAGATTGACATTCAGGCAGGTCTGTGATGGGGATAAAGTATTTGGTGAAAAATGTTGTGGCGTTTTAAAGCTTTCTAAGTGCCATATCACCTATATTACATAAAGCTTACTTAATGCTATATTACCTATATTACATAAAGCTTACTTAGTGCTACATTACCTACATTACATAAAGCTTATTTAGTGCTATATTACCTACATTACGTAAAGCGTAAAGAGTTCTTTTGATGCGCATGCCAATTCTATCTTTATAAGCTTACGAATTCTAAAATTTGAAGATATTATCAAACTCCAAATAGGAAAAGTTATGTACCTTTATAAAAACGGCCTCCTTCCTGATAGTTTCAATGACATGTTTTTGCTTAACTGTGACATACATTCATATAATACTAGAAGTAAGAATTCCTTCCGTTTGCCCTACTGTAGGACAAATGTAAGGAAATTTTCACTTCGTTTTCAAGGGCCCAAAATATTTAATTCCCTTAGCTCTGAAATTCAGAATGCCTCTAGTACTGCTTTGGTCAATTCTAAACTTAAGTCATTTTTTCTTGGTATAAGCACAATTTAGTTCTCCTAATGCTTGTGTGTAGTTTTTCTCCTCTTCGCTTTTTTTTTCTCGTTTATTCTTGCATTTTTTTCACCTTTTCTTTCTCGTCCTTTTTTTTTATTTTATTATTATTATTTTTTTTACACTTACACGTTCAGCCTTTTCTCTTTTTATCCTATTTCAATGATCATTTTCTATGTTCAAAACAAATATAAGTACTTAGAGTTAAATTGCCGATGTTAGCATTGTAATTATCAATTAAATAACATAATCTTAAAAGGTGGTTCTATTCATAAGCCTTATTGGCTTTCTTGGGCTTCCTTGCCTCGTCTTTTTTTTAAATTTTACATGTATATTTTGTGTATATGGCAAAATAATAATAAATAAATAAATAAATAGATAAATAAAGCTTACTTAGTGCTCTATTACCTTATTACATAAAGCTTACTTAATGCTATATTACCTCGCATGAACCAGTCTAATGGTGGATCTTTAAAACCTTCACACAAAGAATAATCTAGAATGATCTCTGCCAAATAAGAGCCAGGCATCTCAAGCAGAAACACCGCCTCGTATGATCCATCGTCCTTGTCGTACACAGTGGCTGCTGTACTAGATGGTCCACGAATATTCACCCTCCATGAGTCCCCGCCAAAACTTTTGTTCCTATTCATTACAGACACCGACTGAAAGTGAATACGGCTAAAAAGTCCAGCTGGTTTTATATCCATCCGCCTGACATAACTTTTGTCAGCGCGCGTTTGGAGAGTCTCGGGCAGCGGTTTTGCATCCCAGGGTACAAACTTTAAACAATGACCCAATGAATTCTTCCAGTCGTATCTGCGCAGGTGTGTTTCGCACCATGCGACTTTGAAGTCAACTATATTCTTTCTGTAGGTCAGCTTGTCATCCAAGAATGACTTTTTGGCGTCGGAAGTCAAAATCAAGAGAACAAGAATTGATATATACAGAAAGGTCATCGCAAGAGTATGGCAGCACAAGGAAAACAGACATCTCCAAATGCCTGTAAAACAGAGTCCAGTTATTATCGCTGCAAAATTGGTTATTTCAGTTTCCAAACTGCTTCCATCCCTACTGGGATTTAAGACACTAGATTCTCGACACTAAAAAGAAAAAAGTAACATGTTAGTATCAAGGCTTTACCACTAAAGACGAGATCAATTTACCCGGAAATTCCATGCTCAAACTAAACAACCTGAGTAATTTGAATAGCTCATCATCTGGGGATATTCAACATTAGCATATACCAACTCAGCCACCTTGGTATTTTGAGCTATCTGATTGGCTCTCCACCTCGGGATATTCAACGACACAATACGAATTACTCTTCAACAATTAAAGTTTTCACCTCGGCCGTCTCCGTCCTGATTGCTAAAACTCCATACTGAGGTTGCTTCAATGATATACACTAAAACAATTATTCTCTTCAATCTCGGTGAATAGTGGCTTTAGGAATATTCACCTCATTACTTCTCAGCTCGGTAAATATTCTACCACTATTCACCGAATATTTTATCCTGAGAATAATTGTTAGCTATTCATCTTCTACGAATAGTGCCGGAAATTCTGGGAAATCCTTGTGTCAGTGAGTTCAGGGTCGAATGAAATAAATTGGTTAGCGTCGGTTCTCACTTTGCAGCTGTTTACGAGCGTTAGAACTGAGGTTGCTTCATTGGTATACTGACCACTGACCGCCCGGGGGGGGGATACTACAAAAATTAATAAGGGGAGGCTCCGCCCCGAGGTCCGACCCCTTACCCTTTTATAGTCCATTTTTGGAACAAAAGATACCCCTTTCGTAAACCTTCCACTGGAAAATAGTTCCCCTTTTTCATGCTGCGTTCAATAAATTTGAACAGTACAGTCATAAGGTATGTGTTCGAAATATTCTAATGAAATTAAGACCCTTCTGGATACTCAAATGACAGATTTCCTTACCCTTTCATATACTTCGACTCGTGAAATCCCTACCCTTTCACATACCTTAAGCTTGAAAAAAGTACCCCTTTCGGGGGAGCCACCCCGTATAGGCCATTATAGGGAATACCCCCGGGAACGACCAAAACAATAATTTGCTTCAATCTTGGTGAATAGTGGCTTCATTGGTGCCACTTTTCACTTCGATTCCAGAGAATAATTGTTAATTAGTTCCAATTCAAACCGTGGATTTAGCTTCACACCTGCGTATTACTGAATTGGATCATAGACTGAAAGTTATGCAAAACCTTTATCACCAGAAATTTGTGAAGACTTTTGATAAAATAGAATAAATTAAAATAAATAAAATAAAATAAAATGTACCGCTTTAAATATATTTGCGTCCACCACCAATTCCCATAGTTTTCCAATTTTAATGTACCTGGATTAAAACTGGGTCATTCTCAAAAGACTATCATAGTGCACGCGTTATCTTGACATCTAATGCGAAGAAGGGTTTTACCACACAAACGGTTTCAACGAACAGAATTTAAAATATGCCACAACTCTCAACGCTCAAATACAAAACTCCCAGGCCCGACCTTTCTCACAAAAGATGTCTAAAATTGTTCTCATTAAGATTTTGTACTGTTTTCATCTCCTGTATATCCAATATTCTCAATAGAAGACGGCAGAAATTTCAAAATATATTAATCTTTAGAAGGATTTCAAGTACTCATAAACTAGAGTTACTGTAAAAAAAATCTGGAAGATGTAAGCCTACAAAATATGTTTTATACTTACGATTTCAGTCGCTTGATTCAAGGAAGTTCTGACACGTGAAAGATCTTGCTACAAAGAAGCCAGGCTTGTGGTGATAGTTACTGTCATCTATATTTGATACGCAACACACTGAAACAATTGTCGCACAAGTAAATGCTGTCTCAAAACCAGCAAAATCGCCAATCCCCAATACAGGTGCTAGTGAAACGGGGTCAAATATTGTCACTTCTCTCACTTTACCATAGCTGTCAATTGGTGGCAATAAGCTGGCTTCCCGAGCTTTAATAGATTCATAGCAACAATGTGGTTTTAGCTAACAATTAACCCTTTCACTCCCAGAATCAAATCTCGAGTCATGATGTGGCTCTAATTTCTAACACGTTTACCCCAGAGCCAAACCTTGAGTCATACAGTGTCACGGTGCACAACGTTAACCATTTTGCTCTTAGACCTCTAAGAGTCAAACTTTGAGTTATAGAATGTGGTTCTAACTTTGAACCCTCTTACTTCTCTGAGTTAAACCCTGAGTCAAAAATGTGTTTCTGACTTTCAGTTCAACTCAGTCAATCCTCGCGATTCTATAATCTTTAACCCGTCAACTGGCGTCAAATGTAGCCCTGACATTAAGCCCTTACACTTTGAATGTTGAAAACTGTTTGCCACAAGGAGAATAATGGGTTTCCTTAATAAATAATGGGTTTCCTTTGCCGTGAAATGTGGCTGCAAGGTATGAAAAGCTCACAAAATTCCCGAGAGTTTGAGCCATATTCATTGATTCTAAATCAAACGAGTTTTGCTTACCCGTCATTTTTTTTAGAAACTTATGTAAATATGAAACTGTCAAAGCATTAAGCTGGTAGTTGAAAACATGAAAGACAAATAGCACAGTGGACCCAAAACATATGACTCGAAGATAAAAGTTTTTGGGTTGGGATGCACTACATCTTACTACACACATCATCAGACCAGATCACAACTGAATATTTGAACCTCCTTGTCTTTCCGCAATTTCAGGCAAATGCTATTTATTTAGGTAATCTAATGATTTCGAGAGCAATCTGGAAGAAACAAACACAAGAAAAAAATTGCACGAACCTGTAGGGCGAGTGTATTTCTTGTTTGAAAAATCTGGAATCATTTGACTAACTGTTAATAGATATTAATAACGTACAACCATAACTCAAACTTCTCAATCGTTTGGCGTTAACTGGCATATGTTCAGCCAAACAACAAGGTAAGGTAAGTCTTACTGCGTAAGAAGTTCTTAATCGAAATCAAGTATTTACAAAAATGAATTCTACTTGCATTTTAGTTTCAAAATTTCTTTGCGAATCAGAGCGCACAAGAGTTCTAAATCATCATTTGGTATATATCTTGACAAGTCGAAACCCGAGGTGACCCGTATGCAGCATGCGTATTAACAGTGTTTTTTTTCTCTTCGGCGGGAAAACAGAAGTCGAATTATAGGTTATTGGTGTCACGTGAGGAAGTATCTCTCCAGTGCGTCCTCAGCTGGGTAGAACACAGCGTGAGGATAGTGAATGCCATCAATAGTTCCTAGAGGATATGAGGCGCTCATCGGATACACGTCCAATACTGGGATGCCAGCTTCACACATCTTTTTCATAGCATATGCGTTGAACAGTTTGATTCGCTACGAAACAAAGACTAAAATTAGTTGCGAAAAGAACTTGAAATTTTTTTTTAGACCTTCCAAGGTAATTCATGGTATAAAACTTGACAAAGAAATGAATTACGAAAGAAGAAATGAATGACTAAACAGCGATATTTTTTTTGTCATGAAGCAATCTCACACTAGGGTGAGTGCCAGAATGATCCAAGATTTAAGTTTAAAGTAGAATTTGAATATGTCGATTATCATAAATGGAAGGAAATGATTATTTTGAACATAGACCAGTATCAACAAAAAGCAAATTCCCAGCCCATATACAGCTATATTTACTTGGGCGTATCCCAAAGAGAGCCCAAGTCTAAAATTGCCCGTCATTTTTGTTTGCGTTCAGTCACAAATCGCCATCTGGGCCTTAAAACGCATGCGCCCCTGCTTATTATAACTAAGAATTACATGACGTCCGCTTAGGAACCGAATCTGGAGCTCACCTATGATGAGAGGCGGGAATTCTCACCAATGAGCTACCTGCTCACTTAGCCTTATACTTCAAGATGTCATATTTACCTGTTCTGTATGAAAGCGTCTGGAGCAGCCGGTATATAACTGCGTCTGTAACCCGAGTGAGGGCGTGGTCTTCCACACCACTTGTCCCCTGTAATTGTTTCTCAGAACCCGGATAATTCCCTTGATAATTCTTTGGTAGTTTCTGAAGCTCGTGCTCTTCAAGAGATGAACGCCTGTATTCAATAATAGAGCGCTGTCACTATCCATCAGTGGTTGCGTTACCACTCGTCGAAGCTCTTCCAACACTTGCGTTACGTTGATGTCACGTCCACCGCGACTACAAATGAAATCATTAAGACATCGATAGACGTTACTTTGAATTCTAGTCTTCCTGTTCATCTGTTCAGATTGCAACACGGAATACGTTAACGTTCCTAGTCAAGTTGGAATTTGAAAATACACGAATATTCTGGATGGAAACCCGACGCTGGAAAAAAAACTCAACAGCAGTCTCGGAGCAGGAATATTCGTAAACTTTTACGAAGATTTCCCGAAAGCGGTCGTGTTGTTCCGACTGTCTCGGCAAAAAAAAATAAGGTTGATTACCTGAGGTCCATTTCCTCGTCGTTGACTGGTCCAAGCAAGTAAACCCAGACATCGGAGTGATAGCAGGCTCTGAAGACGCCATTACATAATCGGCGCTTTTGAAGAGATTCGTACAGACGGCGGTTATGAGAGTCTCCATAAATCCACAACACCCCAGACCCCTGACGGTGACCCGAATGCGGAGCACTGAAATCATCTAATAAGTTGAGAAGAAAACAAAATGGCCTCCACCCTCACAATAGATGGACCCTCGATCGTTTTCTAAAAATAGCTTGAGAGAGAAACATTTCAAAGACCAAATAACAAGGTTTACTCAAGAACTGGATATCATTATCTGTAATTTTTGCCTTGATTCCCATGAGCTAGAATTTTGGTTTTTATGATGCCAAATAGACGCCGCTATTGTCTGAGAGCTCGGGCTCAAGTTCTTCTGCGTAAAACAATTTGGAAACCGTATGATGTCAAGGAATTTGATCATTGTTTCTTTCTTGGAGTTGGATGGCTGAGTCTCCGCAGCAAACGGAAGAGGTTTGATGAGCGGACATTATGAAGTCTTGCACATCTAGCAAGCGTTTCTCACAAATCCAGAATTTTTTGTGGCAGACTTTATTCTATATTTGTGTGGAGACACGGTAGTGTAGTGGTTAGCGTATAAGACCCCAGAGTAGGAAGTCCGGTGTTCAAGCCCTGGTGGTGGCACTGTGTTTTCCTTAGGTACTCTCTCTCTCCACCCAGGTGTATAAATGGGTACCAGCGATATAATGCTGGGGGTGACCCTGCGATGGACTAACATCCCATCCAGGGGGGAGTAATAATACTCCCAGGTGCTTCATGCTACTGAAACCGGGATAAGCTCCGGCTGTGTGGGCCTCCTGTAGCTCGTGTGCGCCTTTTTTTATTCTTTATCTAGCTCTAGCAGAAAAATGCGTGAGAGAACTCCTACCGTTTTTGTAGGACAGCCAAAATCCATTTTTCCATCTTCCAAAACCATCCCATAATTGATTACAATTGTCATAGCACCACTGCGAACTGCTGTTGAACAGTAAATCCAAATCTACAGGGAGGGAAAGAAGACAGTGCGTGAACTGCTGTTCAACAGTAAATCCAAATCTACAGGGAGAAAAGACAGCACGTGAACTGCTGTTCAACAGTAAATCCAAGTCTACAAGGAGCAAAGAAGACAAATCCTTAACAAATCCTTTCTTGCAGTGCGTTGCAGGTGCTCAGCCTCAGAATCAGATTGGCGCGTGATGAAAAGCTAGTACCATGTCTAATTTTGAAATTAGATTGCCACTCAAAGGGCGTACCTCCATTCTACGTACCTTGGGCGTCCTGTAAAGTAGCAGGGGGCACCTGTATGGTGAAGGAAGCACCATACAAAAGTGGTCTGTTGATGTAATCATCTTGAGTGTTAAGCGTTCCTGGCTTCTGGAACGAGCCGTGACGACAGCCTATAAGATAAAAGGCAGTATAAGTTAAAACCTATTGCAGAGGCAACTTTAAGGACTTAAGGGCGAAGATCGACGTCCGCAAGTCAGTTAATTGAATTCTTGTAGTTATTGAGTTATAGAGTTACAACGTTTTAAAGAAGATGTTTATAGGAACGAAATTTAGTGAGAGACCGAGCGCTTTTTAGAGCCAAAAAACCTGTTCCTGTTCTCTTCTCATGCGTCCAATGCGAAAATCTAGCAATTGGTAAAACGCCAATGGAAGTGAAATCCAGTGAGAAAGACGTCTCAAGGAAGGCAACAAACTTGCTATGACCAATATATTTGGGTCTTGGGGAGGTGAGGGCATGCTGAGAGACCCGTTACAATAGCAAAGCCGTTACAATAGCATATTCCCCCTCTTCCAACGGGGAATAAGACAACTATATTCAACATATCCTGACCAGCTCTTTAAACATCATACTGCTGCATCCCATTCTAAACAGGACTAAACAGGATAAACAGGATATCGAGGGAGCCAGGGCAAAATCGAGAATTTTTAGTCATCTACTGCTACAATTAATGTTAGTGGACGTATGTCACCTGCCAAGATAAGCCCTGGGCAGGAAACTACGTCATCGATAACCTCACGCATAAGATCATGGGAAATCGTCACTCGGTTCATGGATGTGAAGTGATTCGACGACTTATATTCACTAAACACTCCGTAAAATAAGAATGAAATGCTACACACATTACAACTAACAAATTCAATCTGGAAAGTACCTTTGCTAAACCAATCACGAGGCGGGTTTTTCAGTCCGTGGCATAAACTGTAATCCAAGGAGATCTGCAAAGAATAGGTTCCAGGTTCCATGGGATGAAACACGGCCTTGTATGTGCCATTTTCCATGTCGTACACCGAGGCTGCAAGGTCTGCTGGTCCGCGGAGCTTCATGCGCCACGTGTCACCCCCAAAGTTCTTTGAACGATTGGAAATCGTCACAGATTGAATATAAACTTTACTGAAATGTCCTGCGGGGTTGATTTCTGCTCCTGATATATAACTTAGGTTTGGATGTGTCCTCAAGTCATCAGACCAGGCCTCGTAGCCCCAATGCCGCGCGTAACATGGGCACGAGTGAGTGTAAAGTCGCCAGTCGGTTCGCGTCTTGCGTTCTTGACACCAGGCTTTCTCAAACTCATCATAAGGGTCTCCACCGGATGTAAGGTTCCCATAAAACGCAGGCAAGAATAAAAGGAGAACACTTTGCTTGATAACTGAAAGCATGGATAACGTTTTCTCGCTGTAAAACGATAAAATACGTTTTAAACGTGATAAATAATCGTTCCCTAAAATAATTAATCTCTTTCATGTTTTAATGCTTTTTAAGCTTTCTTGATTGTGTAAACCATGGAAGGTATTTTCTATCTGAAGAGAGGCGTGTGCAGGATCTCGAACCATTTTGGTGAAAATGTTTTAAAAATCTTTTTGTCTCACCCAACCGAAACAAATCCGCAACCACGGGAACGGAAGGGAACGAACCCCAGATGGAGCCAAGTACGAAAACACACTGACAGAAGCCCACCGAATGGAGCGAACAACTCCAAGTCTCTCTCCTTACAGTGATCATTGGAACAAACATAATTATTTTTAGAATCAGCTTTCCGTAGGAACTTCGTTGCCGCCAGCTGGCCACTAGCGTGTGTCATATCCTGCAGCTAACAGGGCGTTTTAATAAACGATGAATCAGACTATATTTAAAGACTTTAGGCGTATACCACACTTTGTGATAATGCTCACTCACGGCTGTGGTACAATTGTTCACTCCGCGTAGTTACCTCGTGACTCTGTTAAAGTTTATTCCGAGGGTACGTGACGAAACAATTATAATGCATACTTGATGTGGTCGGAAACTAACAGTACCTTCGTCGCTTAGCAGCGTCCTTATTTACTCGCAACTCGGTTGTTTACTACAAAATGAACTCGAATGATTTAAAACGATCTTCCGCTTGAGCCGCACGCCCACAATATCCCGCGACAAAAGGGTCCATTTCCAGCCTCCTATCATCAGTCGGTCGTCCGACAGGAAAAAAAACTATTTACATGTGTTATAGTTTTGGTTTGTCGGTTTGTAGACGTAAATACGAAGCTAAAATATCAGCTATGCGACATCAAACTCTAGGAAGTGAAATACGGATATGGTCTGATTACAACAACATGGTATGCAGATCTCATAGTTACAGCAGTACTTGACTGTACGTTCTTTTGTTCCCGGGAGGAACAAGAAATTAACCTACTTTGAAGGAGACTGGAGCAGCAACCAAACGCGACTTGAAGATATAACCAAGAGAGAGAAAAATAAAAATAGTAAAGAAAAGTGCTCCTATTTGAGACTGGCAAGTTACCGATTCTTTCCAAGTTATTAAAGCGAAGATTGACCCAACTTACCTTGTTTTCATGACGTCCATGACCAATGAAAGTCCATCTGAGATATGTCGATTGCCCCACCGCGTTAGAGTGGTGACAGAACGAGAAACACGAGAAAGAAACGCTTCAAGATGCAAACGTTCAAAAACAAATCGATCACGTTCACGCAACATCGCGCCAACAGGTTGTGGCCACCAGCAGACTCGTTTTCACGCTTACTTGCCTTCCTTTTGTTGAACAGTCCAGTCAAGGAATAGACAACGCTTTGAAGCTCCATTTTAGGTACCTTGGATTCATGGAAAATTCCTTGATCTCTTTTCTTGTAGTTTTGGCATGTCTAAACAGCAGTCAATTTTTCAGTTATTTTTCATGTCTCTATGTCTGAGAATTCTTTTAGGTTATTTATTTTTTTTTTCCTTTCCTCTTCTTTCAATGTCAGTGTATCACAAGAGAGAACTGTATCACCCATAAATGTAATAAAAACCATAAATGTAATACCAACCATAAATGTAATAAAAATTAACCATAAATGTAATACTTACCATAAATGTAATTACTTTTAACCACAAATGTAATAAAACCACTAACCATAAATGTAATAATATTTGCCCATAAATGTAATAAACTGAACAACCATAAATGTAATAAGGCTTAACCATAAATGTAATAAACTGGCTATGACTTCCAAATCAAGGGGCTGCAAACTTGTCATTCTCCTTGTGCACTTCTTGCTTCATATAGTAGCACACTCTGTTATCGCATTCATGGAAACTTCATCAGCTATTTTCTTTACTTTCTCGCCTATATTTGCTTGCTTGCTAGCAACTTTCCGTCTCCCTTACAAGTTTCCTTCGAAAGTAACTATAAAGGTTAGGACTTGTGACATTATCTTTGTTTTGGAGCTTTTGCTTTAATTTCCTGCTCTTTGTTCTTTTGTTTTATGTAAGTTTCGCAGGTTCTTTAAACCGAAAATGAGCCAACTTGCCGAACTTTGCATAGCAAATGCGAGCTTGTCATACCCAAGAAAATTCTAATAGTAAGAGAGTTTAATTTCAAAATTTTAAGCATTAGCGTATGAATCAACCTACCAACCGATAAACAAATGGCGAACAAGTGACGATAAAAATTCCAACAGGAAGAGATAATACTGGGCCGTTTCAGTTTTATTCACGCTGAAAGCTGGGACGTCCCGAAATTTTCTCACTTGCCTGTGAAATTACTTTAGCAACTTCAATACAGTTAAACTAAAATTCTTAACCTTAAAATGTCCTTATTCAGGCCCGCTCTTGAGTGCCTCGTTAATTCCTATATATATGTTGTAGGTCAATTTTTTCCTTGGTTCAAATTTTATTTTCCTTTGTTTTCTGGTATAGTAATGTATGATAATGATTTAAAACAAATGAAAATAAAATTTGAACCATGGATAATATTGCACTACAATATATACATTCTGGAATTCTGGAACGAAACGGACTTCATCGAAATCACAAGACAGACGGATGTATCACCGCTAAATGTAATAACAACGCTAAATGTAATACCAACCGTAAATGTAATAAAAATTAACTCTAAATGTAATACTAACTGCAAATGTAATAAAAATCAACCCTAAATGTTATAACTTTCCCAACCGTAAATGTAATACAATTTAACACTAAATGTAATAAGTCGATTAACCGTAAATGTAATACAAGTTGACCTCAAATGTAATAACACGTTACAAAGGTGCGTAAATGGCATCAATATCATCGGTGATATGATATCACTTCAAAAGATTATCGGATTACCCAATCACGGTTAATCCCTTTTACTAACTAAACCGTTAGGAGCAGATTACCACCGGGTCGTTACTCCCATACAATACCTATACGGGTATTGGCCGCCCAACGGGGTCGTGATGTTTGCAAATGCTCGACATCAGAAGGGTTATTTTCTTGGGAAATCGTCAGAAGTTCCGAAATAAGCTTAGTACCGTAGCATGGGTGAAATAAGTGGGGGGGGGGGGGCACGCGAGCGCCGGAGCACCCCCCCCCCAGAAAATTTTGAAATCTAGAGGCTTGGAAATGCTATTTCCAGCGTTCTCCAAGAGCTATCTGTGATTTACGCATATCGCGAATTATTTACTTCCTACACTGTCTCAGTAAACCAGTGCACATTGAAGAGAGTATAACGCTTGCAACGTCAATTACAAAACAGTAAACCAGTTGTCTCTGTATCTTGAAACGGCCCGGCCCCTCCCCTTGCTACGGCACTGAAGCTTAGATCGGAACTACGCAGAACCTTGACAATGTTTACAAAAAATCACCAAGACTTCAAGTGATGCCCGGTAACCGTAAGGGAGCTTTTAACACTGTTATTACATTTGAGGTTAACTTGTATTACATTTACGGTTGATCGACTTATTACATTTAGTGTTAAATTGTATTACATTTACGGTTGGGTAAGTTATTACATTTAGGGTTGATTTTTATTACATTTGCAGTTAGTATTACATTTAGAGTTATTTTTTATTACATTTGCGGTTGGTATTACATTTAGCGTTGTTTGTTACATTTAGCGGTGATACAGTAATAAAAACCATAAATGTAATACCAACCATAAATGTAATAAAATTAACCATAAATGTAATACTCACCATAAATGTAATAACTTTTAACCACAAATGTAATAAAACCACTAACCATAAATGTAATAATATTTGCCCATAAATGTAATAAACTGAACAACCATAAATGTAATAAGGCTTAACCATAAATGTAATAAACTGGCTATGACTTCCAAATCAAGGGGCTGCAAACTTGTCATTCTCATTCTTCGTGAAATTGACTTGAAATTTTCAATAACGCCCCTAAAGGTCTGACTCCTTAAAGAAACAAAACTACTATAATTTCTTCGTGTGTAATCCTAAACGAGGACCATACGGCGTGAAATATTGTAGTTTTTCCCGAGACACCCTAACGAGACCAAACTTACCAAAGAAATTTAGACCCCAAAGTATAGGTCCAGTAAGGTTTGCTATTAAGAGTGACATAGTGTGTGTGACACTTCTGATCTATAATACGGACAACGTACTCTTAATCTCGGCCCCAGAGATCAAAGTACACCTTACTCCGGACAAATCCGTCTGTATCACCGCTAAATGTAACAAACAACGCTAAATGTAATACCAACCGCAAATGTAATTTTTATTATTATTATTTATTATATAATTTTTATTACATTTATGGGTGATACAAGAACAATCATTTGCCTTAAAGTTAAAAATGAAATTGATTTTGTAGACCTTGACGCATTTCAGAACCGCTTCAAACCTCAAGTTTTAAGGCTAACGAAAAATCAACACGATAAATGGAAATATGAGAAAGGCAATGAAAATGTTTTTTGGCTATTCCTGATATCGTAAATTGCCACTTATCAAAAGGTCAGGCTTTATAACAGCTCAATCAAGATTTTACGCAAATCTATCAAAGTTGCCGCACACAATGATTTCTCCAATAACTGTTTGTTTCGTTTGTTTCAAATTTTTGTTAAAAATCTTTCATGGTCATAAGATTTTTGAAGATCAACATAGAGATTTTAAACATTCTCATCTATAGAACAAACATTGAGCGAATCTGAGTTTGTTTAAAGGAAGTATTCCATAAAGAGTCCTCCAGTCCATTTTGCACACGTTTCTTTTTCGTTGTTGGATTTATCCTCCATTTCCTCTACGTTGCTGTTGTTTCCACGACTGTCAGTCTGGCTATCTCGGTTTCTGATTGGTTCGTTGACTAGCTCCTTCACATGTTCAAAAATTCCTTCGGGATGTGTCTGGATTAATGAAAGAAAACATTTGTAAGTGACCAATCGCACAGGGGAAACATTTCGATGTGTCTGCAGGTGTATCCATATGATTATAGCCTCTACCAATCTATGTCTAAAATCCTCCTGTGAGCTCAAATGCATTCATTCAAGTTCAAAGAGGCAAGTAACTGAGTAGATAAGTCAGTCAGTCAGCACGTGGGGAATCGAAGTGGGTAAGTATATGATCATGCGTGCGAGAGTGAGTTTGGAAAGTGCGTGAGTGAGTGAATGAGTAAGTGATCACGAGCGAGTGGCCGTGAGTAGGTAAGTATAAGAGAGTGAGCTAGTAAATAAGTATTAAAGCCAGTCATTTAAAGTGATAACTCCACTTCGATTTAATAGCAGTATATTGGTGAGCAATCCGAAATCGTTTGTGATCGCTAAACTTGTTTCTGCTCTGTGACCTGTTCTTTTACTTTGAGAACAACTGACAGGGGCACCAGCGACGATCTCCTCCTAAATGCAATGAAATCACTTTTCACGCTATCCAGAGTACTTTCAGATCTCTAGAAATACATTCTAAGCGGCACAACAAAATTTGTATCTGTTCGGTAGCCCTAGGGCAACTTGAGTATTTTCGAAATTACAAAGGCCTTAGTGTTATTTTCCCGAAAAAATTAAATGCAATTTTAAGTTTTACGAAAGCGAGAAATTTTCTGATTCTTCTCACCATCGCATTTTTGAATCCGAAAATTTTCGGTTTTCTTTTTTCTACGAAAAATATGCTGACTTGGGTGATAAAATGCGAAAAATTAAACTTAAGAGAATCGTAGGGAATTTATTAGATATTTACTAGAAATTTTTAGCCTTCCTCAAGCTATAGAAAATTTTTGCTTCAGTTCGAACAGATACTATACAGAAAACAATCGTTGGGTGCGCCCTAATGTTAGTTCACTTGTTCCCAGCTTTTTAATCAGAGGCTCCCAAGTTCCCTGAAAATAATTCGAAAATATCCCCTCCTCCCAAAAAATAAATCTTTTTGTTAAAAACCCAGACTTCACTCAACAAAACGAACACTGTGATTCGTTGATTCTTGGTCACGTGCCCCTAATCAAATTCAAATGTATCCCGATCGGGATACGATTGCACAGTTGTTGCCCGCGCGCCAGATGTGCCGTCTTTTTCTTGTTTGTTCTTGCTATATTTTGTTTAAGGGAAAGTCTAAACATACAACAAAGTACTTAACGTATGGTCTCTCGGAAAACCAGTTAGCTTTGCTTTCCCTCGAGTTCTGATGTTTCCCTCGACTTCGTCTCCAGAAACATCAGGACTCTCGGGAAAACAAAACTGTTTCCCTCGGGACCATACATTAAGTGTCTGTTGTTTCCCACGGGACCACACATCAAGTGTACACTGTTCCTTTGTTCCCTAAAAGCCGGCGCCCTCGCGGGGTTCAGTCACAAACTTCGATTTTCCGAGATATTTCTTAACTTCTAAACTGCCGAGACTTTACTGGAGAATGATCGTCCAGGAAGCTTGTATGCATTTGTTCCCGTGTCCGACGAATCTCACTGCGCGGTAAATTGTAACTTTTTAAGTTACAATCATTTACTTCATCGGCGTCTCATCAAACTAGGTCTGATAAGCTATCATATTTTCTCTTTTGTTTGACGTGGTTCTTATAGTATAGTTATAGTATTTAAATCAGTGACTAGACGCTTAGGAAGGCAAGTCTCACCTCGCCGGCGCGACTGTTTTCCCACAAACTTCTGTAATGCTTCCAGTTCTCATACAAGAGATATCCGCCTAGCACCACGCCCAGTCCAATGTAGGTAAACAATACCTTGCCCATTCTGTCACATTGAACAAGTGTGTTAAAGCGCACAAAAAGAGACGACTGCGAATCAAAGTTGCGAAAAGACGTTGCCTCTTTTGATGACGAAACAGTGCATCGTATTCGAATAGGCCAAATAGCGCGCGGAGCAAATCAGCTGTAATTAGAATGATCGAAAGTTCTATCTAAAGTATCAAATCGCCTGGCAGTATCTGGAGGGAATCAAGTGACAGTTATTACTGCTATAAGTTCATCTCTACAGACTGTTTTATTCTCCATCGCCCGACCGCTCCATCTTTATAGAAAACCAAAAAAAAAAACAAAAAGAAATAAAATCCAGATAAGTTGAGTTATATTGTGTTATGGATAAAAAAAAAAAGCACTCGACTTTATTTTAATAGAAATTTATTACTTCCAGACTTATTAGCCTGGATAATAATTCGCTAAAAAGGTACAAAAAAATTAATAATAATAATAATAATAATAATAATAATAATTATAATAATATAAATTAGAAAATACGCGCGCTGATTGGTTAAAAATCGTGTTTGTATAACTAGACAGAAACACATGGGCATTGGGTCACGGGCATTGGGCTATTTTCTAAGAAATATAACACACTTTCTTCGTGTTTCTATTGAGTTATAACAACACTCGTCAAAGCTTGCGAGAACTCGAAAAAGCTGTGGAAACACTCGCCTGCGGCTCGTGTTGCCACAGCATTTCTAGTTCTCCCTAATTTCAACTCGTGTTTCTATAACTCGATAGAAACAATGAAAATGTTTTCTATTTCTTAAATAAAATAAATGAAAACCTGAAACCAGGCCTTTATACCTTATAACCTATCTGATTATAATAAGCTTGTTATCTGACAGGTTAAATGGGACAGTTAAACAGCCAGTGAGAATCAAGCATAAAATACTTCTAACCAATAAAATTACCCAGTCCTTGCTAGCCAATTGTGAGTGCAGATTGCCCAGGTTCAGCTTGGAAGAGAACATAAATAATCACTATTATAATTTTTACCTGACATTAAATATTTCATTGCTGAGTTTCTCACATTTCATTACTGAAAGACAATTAACTGGTATTAAAACTTCTTTCCATAAAGTTCAGCAAATAATTTCATATTTGAAGTCACTCCCTCTATTACTCCCTGAATTGTACTCCACTCAATCCTGTTACCATTACTAACCACTAGTGGACATAGTGAGGCGAGTCGTAGTTAGGAGGGGTCCTGAGGTGCCGTGATTATTATTATTTTCCTTTACAGCCACTCCTCAAATGAGGATTATTGGCCAATTACTGATTATTATCCCCCCTTTGTTAGAGAATTGTTTTATGTTCCTAGAATTCTGTTGGCAAAAACAGGCGAATCCAAAGAATCAACATGCAATAAATCTTTTCCATTGCCAGATAGTTAATACTCTATTTGCAGGACCGATAACCTGCAGTGGACCATGTCCTTGTTCATAACTAAGATTTTGGTGACGTTGTGACCCCCATTGAAAAATCATAGGTACACCCCAGGTCAGTCTCTTACATTGGGATGACTAACCAGGAGGGTAGCAAGGGGGGGGGGGGGGGTCCTGGGGTGCCCATGACCCCCTCTTGGTAGGCCTTCTTTTGAGCAAACAACCTACAATATTCAGGTGCTGGCTAGAAGCTATTTTTTACGCTTGTCCTGCCCTGCCCACTATACTCTCACTGCTCATCCCAAAACTGTAACATTAAGTAAAACATGCACGGCGTGGAGGTCGACACGACAATCTGGTGAGTAGCCTCTGTGACCCCCCCCCCCCCCCCCATCCCCTTTGAAAAATCCTGGCTACGCCCCTGCTAACATGTATCACAGTCAAATTCTTAAAAACACCTTTATTATTAACAGAATTGTGTGATTGACCTATGGTCTTGATTGTGATAGGCATGCAATAAAATGACTTTCTTTAAGTCATGCATTTAAATAAATCTTGGACTTGCGTACAAATTTCTTCATCTCCAAGATCAAGGTTAGTTTAATGTTAATATCATTGACAGATTTTATTCATGTTCTTTAACTTTAATACCATGGCTTATCTTGCTATCATGTACCATAACAAAATGTCACAATCTCTGTAACATGAAACGTTTCAGCAATTAATATGTGTTAACCGGCAAAATAAACCACATGGGATGTTAGAACACAAGAAGAGCTTGTAAATAATGAGCCACAGACGAGTGATTGACAACCTCTTTGAGTGTTCTCCCAACATCACAAGTGGTTTATTACACCAGTAAACCAATAGAAATGGTGATTTATAGTATACCCACAGTCACCGAGTGATGATTGTGTTTATATTAGTCTTAGGCGTCTGTACAAACATGATTTGACAACAATGTCAAAATGACTGGAACTAGCAACATAACCTGAGTTACTATTTCATAAGTGAAATACAACTTATCTACTTGTTTCTAAATGTTAGACTCGGTGCATTTTGCAGAAACCTTGAGCAGGTACAACCACTGATCTGCTCTTGCATTCTGCCAAACACACCTTGGTTCAAGCCTGTACAAAGACAGTAGAAGTGTTGTACTTCCTGAAACTCACACTCCATTCATGGGCTTGCTTCATTTGTATAATTACAGTGGAACCCTGCTATAACAAACAGATTAAGACTTTCCCAACGCACTTTGTATCCTGCTATAAAAAATATTTTTTCCAGTTGCTCGTAAAGATGACAGATTTTAAGAAGAAAACACAGCTTGCTTTTTTTTGGTTTTGACAAATATGTGTGCACTTACAGTTTACAGTATCAAATGAATAAAACAAATGTTCTCTATCTATAGTATTCAATTTTTGATAATCCCTATTAACATTTCCCACTTTGAATACAAATACGTTTGCTGTTAACCAGATAATTTGTTATATGGGGGTCTTCGCTATGATAAAGACCGCCACTATAACAATTTCTTTGTTACCATGGCCCTTCGTTATAGTGGGGTTCCACTGTATGTCTTACAATCAAGAAATGTGATCTCATAAATAATACAAATACGACCTAGGGTTGGATACGAAATATTAGTACTTACAATCTTTGAATCTGTTTTGTTTATTTTAAATTCTAACATGTACCATCCATCTTTGTAGATGGTTTTATTTCTTGGCTTATTTGAATGTGCAGCTAAGGACCAATTTTAAAGGGACTCTGTCATTAATATTTGGCTTTTTGTCTGTAAATTAGATCCAATCACATTAAGCTACATTCAGTTATCCAATAGACCTTATACGCTAGTACATTTTGTTTTTCCGAATACAGGTCATGTGATGATACTCAGGAGATTTTGTCCTGTGTCTTGTTCATTAAAAAAGTGCAGGCAGACATATTCATGCTTGCATGCTCTCTTTTTAATGAACAAGACGAAGGATCAAATCTCATGAGTATCATCATGTGATCTGTATTGGGAAAACAAAATGCACAAGTGAATAAGGTCTATTACAGGAATCTCCCTGGCACTGCAGCAAACCTTGAAAAAAGTAGCCAACATTCTTAAAATAAAATCCAATTTCATCCTTCAAATCTCAAGGCATGAACACCAATAATTGTGGTTCTTTTAATTTATTGTAACCTGCTTTTATTATATGGAGAAGAGTGTTTTACTGGGAACTAAACCACTCGTAGATTTCATACACCACTTCATCCAGGACCCAAGTGGCGTATTTTCCGTATGTCACCTTTGTGAGTGTCGTATCATTCAATGACGTCAGTAAAACACTCAGTAAAACACCAGTAAAACACTCTTCTCCCTATAATAAAAAGAACATTACACGTTGGCAAGATATTGTTCTTGCCACTCAAACATAAAATTCATATCTTCTCGCCACCGTGTAATATCCTCTATATATGTTACTTTCTAAAAAAACACGGTAGTTACACAAATAAGTGTCCAGTAATCCTAAGTTACACAATTCTGTTCTGTCCAAAATGTCACTGGAATAGCTGACAGTGCCACTTTAAACAAAGAATGTGGTCAAACTATTCCCTAAGAAAGCAGAGAGCAGACAACTGAAAACTGAAAAACTAAAACTTATAATAAAATATATTAAAACAACAAAAAATAGGGAGCTGTATGGAAGCAATAACAAAGTCGTAACTTACCCCCAATAGATGATGATCACTTGATTAATTACAGTAATATGACATCAATGTAACCAACTAGAGTTGTAAACATTGTTCCTTGTTGCTGCATTTTGTGAGTACTGTTATGGTTTAAACATCAAATAAAATTCCCTAAAATCTTTTCGGGTGCTACTTAGACTGGAATGAAGACCAATGTGACTAAAAATATTTGGTACCAACAAGTACCTCTCTAAATTTTTCCGATTTGCAAAGTCATCTATTGCTACATCCACAGGGTAATTATGGTTGCAATTAACAGCCTTTAAAAAATTAACAAGTTCAACGGCATGTGATCTTTGATAAAGAACCCCTGGTAAACAGCAACCTGGGGCTTTGACAACCGAAAACGCAAACGGTGAAAGCTTCCTCAACTCCAGCCAGTGCGCCCGGCCAACAGAATATGCAAAAAGAAAACTATATACTGACCAAACGACAAAGACGCTTAAAAGAGATGACTGCAAATTCCTATGGATTTTAGAACGCACGTATGTGAGCAGTGATCCTCCCAGAACACTTATCAAAAGCAATTCCGGCAACTCCGGCCAACCAAAACCCTGCCATTTCTCGGGGTAGTACAGTTTCAAAAAGGCCCAATCGTGTCGGCTTTTTAAGAACTTCAAAGGAAATTTGTATCTCAACACAAAACGAATATGGCTAAACAGATTTCGTGAAGGCAGTGCGTCGTCTTGTATCATTAATAAGAAGGAAGAATTGCGCTGCAGAGCAGTTTCCAAACCGATTACGTAGTCGTCTTTCTCGCGAGCCAAAACACCGCCAAGATAATCTATGCCATGGGAGGAATTATTGACAACATCCACGAAATCGGAGAGGAAGGTAGCGTCTTCATTTAATTCAGGTTGTGGGTCAGTATTTACGATAGTAATGACTGATTTTCCCTGATCGTTTGCAACCTGGGGAAGCAAGCGAGCGGCGACTTGCAACAAATAATGCGAGTTTACATAACGGCGAGTGGTTAGGATGACAATAGAAAAATCCACGTGTACGGTTCTTTTAACATTGTCAGACCGAAGAATGAGCCCTGCTCTGTTTGTGAATTTGTGCAATATGTCTCTCGCTTCTTTGGTCCGTATTTCATTTTCTGCCTCTAGAAGTTTGTAACTTTCACTGGGAACGATGAAATATTTTGAAAAACCAAGTCTGTGGCACAACAGTGGAAGAATTGCCAGAAATGTTGCGATGTACACAGAAGTAACAAGAAATCCATCCTTCCCGAGGACACAACAAAACCGCATGATGATAAAAACAGCAAGTAGAAGGCCGTTCCTAGCGTCTTAAAAACCAACAGTCAACAGCTGAATAACACTGTTACTTCGTAAAGTGTGTTTCATTGGCGTCATTTGGCGTAAATATTATACATGCGAGAATCGTGTCCTCCACGTCGGCGTTTCTCCGATGACGAAAGATCGTAGAGGGAATGGGGGTGAGGGAAGAAAAAGATAAACTACGGAGGTTTCCCTGTTCAATTCTTGAAAGGGGGATTTTTATACCGTACAGTTTGGTGCTACGCTGGTTTAAAATGAGAAGGTGTAAAATGTCGGTCCTAAGACAAGACAACAGGATTAAATCCAAGGTAAAATATGATTTTTCCACTTGCGCCAGAACCCAATCCACTCTCATCCTCAAATTGACAAATCCTACAAAATCAAAATCAGATCAAAATCCGTCAAAATCCCAAAAAAAGTCGGACAAAAATCCCAACTGAAAAATCAGATCAAAATCTGACAAAGTCAAATTCTGAATCCGTCCGACAACCTCAATTTCGCCACAAATGCCAAAGGACTACCAAAATTCCAAGCCGACTCCTAGAAAATAAGAGACTCCAACCAGAAACCAGCAGAATTTCAACAAAATCCTAGCAGAATTCTAGCAAAAATGCTAGTAAAACTCCTAGCAGATTACAGACAAATAGTTAATATTTGATCGACTGCAATGTTTCACCCCGAACTTCCATCATTGCATCAGCCACAACGGTTGTAGGTCGTTTAGCCCCCAAGTCGATTAGCCCCCAGTCGATTAGCCCCCACTAAGTCGATTAGCCCCCAAGTAAAAGTCGATTAGCCCCCAAGTAAAAGTCGATTAGCCCCCAAACTAAAAGTCGATTAGCCCCCAAACTAAAAGTCGATTAGCTGTCAAATAACTTATCTGTTATCGAACAAACTCACGTTTTATCTAACTTATTTACTCATTATGCTGGCGTTGGCATTCTAACAAACGAGCGTTGGTCCACGAACCAAACTATTTTAATGTTGATGAAATTGTTGCCTGTTGCGGTCGAGACAAATCAGTTGATCTGATCGATTAGAACAGTATCTTGTAAATGTTCTTTACTTCGTAAACATTCAGAACCAAAATCTCGTTCTAAAGAACATTTTTAAATGTTCAATATATGAGTTTTATACTACGCTTAAAAGCGTAGTATAAAACTCATATATTGAGAATAATGACCAACTTTCATGATTAAGAAACACAAAAGATTGCTGCCAGAGGTTGAGATTAAAGGATGTGTCTTCCACTGGACTCAAGCTCTTTGGAGGAAGGTTAGTAGAGGAAATTTGTACGATGAGCATTTTAGCAAGTATATCAAATTCAGCGATTGTTAAAATATCAAATTAGTATTTTTTTAAACAAGTTCTTAATTATTTTTCCTTAATTACCTATTTTAGGTCCAGGAGTTAGGTCTCCAGCAATCATACAGGGATGACCGCGGAACGCACGACTTTATCCGTCGCATGATGGCGTTGCCTTTCCTTCCGGAGGACGAGATTATACCGCAGTTCGAGCGACTGGAGTCGCGAGTTACCGAGGAAGGAAGCCTTCAACAGTTCACCGAGTACGTGAGATCCACCTGGATAGAAGGCAGCACTTGGGAGCCGTCAAGCTGGACCATTTTTTATCAGTCAGTGAGGACGAACAACGATGTAGAGGGCTGGCACCACGGACTTCACCGTCGCGCCTCCAGCCGATCGCAGCTTCCCCTGTACCTGCTAATCGACCTACTTCATCGAGAAGCCCGATTGACGTCCCTCCACATCCGGCTGGTATCTGAAAAAAAGTTGAAGCGGGTACAACGGAGAAAGTACAGAAAGCAACAGGCCAGGATATTCACCCTATGGGAAGAATTCTCTAGCGGGGACAGGAACGCCAGATAACTCCTGAGGGCCTGCTCGCACATCAATGGCCCAAGCTTCTAATCAACCTGCTTCTAATGAACCAATGGCTCCTTTAGGAGCCACCACATCTTCGAAAGTCAATGATCAATACGAGCTTACGGTATTATTTTGAAAAAATAAAGATTAAAGAAAGGAAACCCGGTCACCCTCAACGTACGAACAATCGAACAAGCGAACGATCTTAAACAACGAAAAACCCGTAGCGAAAGAGTAATCTAGTAAGTCGAAAACAGATTTTCATTACGTCTAGTTTGGGGCCTAATCGAACAAACGAACGAACGAACGATCGTAAACAACGAAAAACCCATAGCGAAAGAGTAATCTAGTAAGTCGAAAACAGATTTTCTTTACGTCTAGTTTGGGGCCTAATCGAACAAACGAACGAACGAACGATCGTAAACGAAAAACCCATAGCGAAAGAGTAATCTAGTAAGTCGAAAACAGATTTTCTTTACGTCTAGTTTGGGGCCTAATCGAACAAACGAACGAACGAACGATCTTAAACAACGAAAACCCGTAGCGAAAGAGTAATCTAGTAAGTCGAAAACAGATTTTCATTACATCTAGTTTGGGGGCTAATCGACTTTTACTTGGGGGCTAAACGACTTAATGGGGGCTAATCGACTGGGGGCTAATCGACTTAGTGGGGGCTAATCGACTGGGGGCTAATCGACTTGGGGGCTAAACGACCGGATACCGCCACAACGAACATTTTGCAGGTCATTTTGCCTGAACCAGTAGTATCTCTCTATGACTTTCGAGCCTGACCCCGTCGAACGTATCATTCAAGGCCCATCCTGATCCATGGATTTTATTATCGTAGTGGCTTCTCTGATCAATCCATAGGGCAAATTTACCATCATAGAAGTCTGACTCCTCCACACTACAAACATCCCACCGTTGATTAATACTATTCCAAAAATCGGTCTAGATCATTCCCTATCTATGTCGATAATGACTGAAGTAATATTAGAATTCAAAAACGTTTCTGAGTTTCTCATACCGTTATAATTATCATCAACAAATAGACATAATATTCCCGTTGTTGAACGTCTCGGAATATTAATGTGTTTAAAAATACGCTATGTCTATATGACCGGCAGCCGGTCAAGGGAATTCACTAAATGACCGGCAGTCCGATATTTTTGTCAAATTACCTAAAACCGATAGCTTTAGCCAACTCAAACTAGGCTATTTCGATTACGAATTTCTCAGCGCTTCCAGAGACCTTTTCGGATCTAAAGTTGACGCGCTAGTTTTCGCTGGGCTCAGAATAGCAAGCACGAAAAGTGACACTTAGAATCTGCACGCTTGCCGTGACTGCCGGTCAAGGTTTCCGATTCACTAAATGACCGGCCGCCACCTACCCAATGTTCAAGTGTTCCCCACCTCTCCACTCATGGAGTTTCATTCTGAGCCCAGCGAAAACTAGAGCGTCAACCTTCGATCCGAAATGGTCTCTGGAAGCGCTTAGAAATTCGTAATCGAAATAGCCTAGTTTGACTTGGCTAAAGCTATCGGTTTTAGGTAAATTGACAAAAACATCAGACGGCCGGTCATTTAGTGAATTGAAAACCTTGACCGGTAGTCACGGCATTAGCGTGCAGATTCCGTGTCAGTTCTCGTGCTTGCTAATCTGAGCCCAGCGAAAACTAGGGCGTCAACTTTCGATCCGAAAAGGTCTCTGGAAGCGCTTAAAAATTCGCAATCGAAATAGCCTAGTTTGAGTTAGCTAAAGCTAACGGTTTTAGGTAATTTGACAGAAATATCGGACTGCCGGTCATTTAGTGAACTGAAAACCTTGACCGCGCCTGCCGGTCATATAGACACAGCGTTAAAAATAATACCATCGTTGTTTCGGTCAATGGTGAATGTTTCAGCGAGCTGAATATTTTCATAGAAAAAAACTTTACCCACCCCATATGACGCTCTTGCTTGTACAGCCAGATAATCAAGAGTTATACAACAATATTCTATTATCAGTGTGTGTGAGGTAAACAATATCATTTACCGGTGCTAGTGTAAATTATGTCAAATTTCAACGCGTCTGTCAGTGCTTTTAGGTAGAATACTCCACTGTCATCAAAAACTGAATGATCTAGTGTAATGCAGTAATTTATATTATGAATGGCGGAAAGCAGAAGGTCCTTTTAATAGATTTGGTAGTATCCTTATTACCAGCGCTGGTTCTGAGCTTTCGGATATTTTGGGTTCGATATACCCTGTCGTAACCGACCCTTACGTTGTTCAGCGGTTAAGAAAAGATCATTATACGTCATAAACAACTGAATGATCTAGTGTAATGCAGTAATTTATATTATGAATGGCGGAAAGCAGAAGGTCCTTTTAATAGATTTGGTAGTATCCTTATTACCAGCGCTGGTTCTGAGCTTTCGGATATTTTGGTTCGATATACCCTGTCGTAACCGACCCTTACGTTGTTCAGCGGTTAAGAAAAGATCATTATACGTCATAAACAAGTCGTATCTTTGGATATCTTGGTGTAGCTCCCCACCAAAACTCACCCTGAGCCGCTTAACGAGATTTCTACCAACATTAGGGACCGGTCATTATTTATGTGGGGGCGGGGGGGGGGAAATCATGGGGTGGGCCAGGCCTATTTTATTTTAGAGAAAAGGGGTGGGCCAAAAGAGAATTTCACGATGATTGGGGGTGAAAGCGAAAGTGAATCAGATGATGACAGTCATACTGTAACAATACAAGAAGGCACATCAACAAGAAGTGGCCGCAGAGTAGGACACTGGTCCACAAGATATGTTGATTTCGTTCAGTGAACAGGAACTCCTTATAGAGGTATAGATTGAAGGGGGCTGGGGGTGGGTCACCTCTTAAATAAAGTTATATGGGGGTGGGTCAAGATTTAACTAATGGGCTTGAAGGGGTGGGTCACGCTTTTTCTTTCATGCTAAAACAAAAAAGTCCCCCCACCCCACATAAATAATGACCGGTATTATTCGCGTGACCCGCGACGGTTAGGTTAAATATCAGAAAAACGCTGTGGGGTAATATTACCATATCCTCGTGGAGTTGTGGAATATGCACTTCCAGAGTTGCACCCGGATTAGCAGTGGATGGGTTTAATGTGTTTCTGTGCGGTGTGGATTCAGCTTTCAAACCATAGGGAATACGTGCGTATCTATTTGGTTCCAAATTTTCACTTACTGCAGTTGTCATCTACAATATTGATAGACTACTGAGTCCATTTTTTAATGGACTTTAGTGAGGCGTTACGGTTATACCAATACCCGAGGGGGGAATCCCATGTGGAATGGACGGGGATGCTCGTCGTCTCGCTTAAGGGTGTAAATGTCGGATTTTGGTCTCGCTTAGGGTGTTCTGGGCAAAATGTCATTATTTTTAGCCGTCAAGGTCTCGTTAAGGGTTGCACGCGAAGAAATAACAAAAAGTCACTGTAATTTTTATTTGTCTGTTTTATAAACTGGTCTCTTTTAGGGGTCTGCATAAGCTTCGGCCACACCCAGATTGGTCTCTTTTAGGGGTTTAATTCAAACTTTCCGACGAGCATCTCCGTCCACTCCATATGGGAGTCCCCCCCCCCCCCGGTACCAATATCACGTTGGGTGGAATAACGAATGGTTAAGAAGACAGCGTTTGTGGAATGTTTATCTACCAACGGTGTATTATCTACGGAAATTGGTCGAAAAATTTGGAAGGATGGTTTTCAAAGGCCAGGCGGATGAAATTGATTTTAATTTTGATTTTGATGATGATTTTGTTATATTTTGTCGAGGTTTGTTGGACTTTCCTCTGGTCCCATTTTGACGGATTTTTATATGATTTTTAGGGATTTTGGTCTGATTTTTTGGGGATTTTGAAGGATTTTGATCTGATTTTGATTTTGCCGGATTTCACAATTTGTGGATGAGAGTGGATTGGGTTCTGGCGCAACTGGAAAAAATCACTTTTATCTTGGATTTAATCCTGTTGTCTTAAGACTGGCATTTTATACCTACTAAATGACTCGCAATATATTTAATAGGAAATTCAAGTCAGTATACTTTGCGACATCAAAAACAAGAGGTAAGCTGTCTCACATTGGGGATAAATGCAAGTTTTTTTTTTACTTTTTTTTGGCCAGTCTATTCTTAAAGGGTGATGAATGGTCCATTAAAATTTTTAACTGCTCGCAAAATTTTACCTTTGCTCGATTTGCTCGCAAAATTTAAACGAGTGCTCGCTTGCTCGTGCTCCCTAAATTTTTGCAGTTGCTCGCATGCTCGCAAAGCAAT
The DNA here is from genome assembly GCA_949710005.1 of Ricordea florida. NCBI lineage: Eukaryota > Metazoa > Cnidaria > Anthozoa > Corallimorpharia > Ricordeidae > Ricordea > Ricordea florida. The sequence continues at coordinate 8,233,340 of OX453284.1, forward strand.
TTTTTTACCTCTGCTCGTGCTCGCAAAAAAAACCGCCTGCTCGCATTGCTCGCGAATGCTCGCAAAGACCATTCGCTACCCCTTTCTTATGCCGCGTTCACACCGAACTAAGTTTGTTTAGTTAAACTAGATTTTGAAATTGTCACAACAGCCTCCCAAACGATTTATGTCTAGTCTTTACACACAAAGGGAAAAAGAGTGTAACAGTGATTTATTAGAAATAACTTTCAAGTCAGTAGAGAATTTACAAGGAGCTGTTTTGCTCAAAGTGATTCCAAACCATGTTAGCTAAACAGCTTTGAAACATGTTTAACCTCCGGGGTGAACGCAGCATTACTCTCCTTCTATGCCGTAGCCTGCAGTGCAGGCGTCTTATTAGGGCGAGTTAGCGTTACAACCTTGCGACCGCCATTTTGACCGCCATGTTAGACCGCCATGTTAGACGGTGGGGGAAGGGGGAGGGGGAAAAGAGATTTTCTTCGCCCCACCTCCTCCCCTATCCTTCGTCTTGCTTATCGCTCACCCCCTTGGTAAAACTTTCTTTCTCTCCCCAGTCTTCCACTGCATGAAAAATTCAAGATGACGGCTAAACTTTTTACGATGTGAGCGCTCGCTCGAAAAAATCTCGCCTGCTCTGCAGGCTATCTATGCCGCTCAAGCCGAAGTCACGGTCACGTGACGCTCCCAGACCCCACCGGCCTAAAAACGGCCACGAAGGAGACTACTCTATTTCCCAACGCACGGGCAGGCCGAAAGGGACAATTCCCCACCTCCGGAACAATGATCCCTGAATGGTTTTTCGTCCACCTTAAAATGTTTTCGGGAAAGCTTGAAACGAAGAACCCATTTTCGCGGAGTTATTTATTCAAAGAGGAATTATTTTAAATTTGCCCCACCCCACTATCTACCCCCGGGATAGACCTGCCTCAAACAATTCCCCACCCCCCGTGCCCGACAGGCTGGACTTGTCCCTGGGATTGCCAGGGGGATGGCAACAGGGAAAACTGAACCATGCATTACCCAGCTGATCTAATGCAGCATGTAAACAATGTGTTCTTTCAATTTCCCTTGATATAATAGAATTTCATGTCTATGTTGTCGTTCAATTTTATCCTTGGTTTAAATTTCGTTTTCCTTTGTTTCAAACTCATCATATGTTTTAAACTCATTATCATTACCATAACAAAAAAAAATAAAGGAAAATAAAATTTAAACCAAGGATAAAATTGAACCCACAACAACTACAACCTAGATTTAAATTGAATGTTCAAAGTTACTACATTAACTGGATGATTTATCTAAAACAGCAACTGGTGCAAGGATTCGGTTCTTGTTCGTTTCAATGATCTGTCCATTCATGATCATCTCATCCAGAATCATGTGCACTTTGTCCAAATTGAACATTATCTTTTATACACAAAACATGAAGTCAAGGAAACAACTGATGGTGATTTACAAAGCAATTAAGGTACAAAATACATGTGCAATATATTAATATCAACTAAGTGAGCTATCAAAATAATAGTTTAGGGGCTAACACTGTTTTTGTTATGCTAACATCATGTAACTCCAAAACCTACATTGTTTTTGTGCCATGATGCAACAAATGCAAAATGTTTCATGATTCATCTAACAAATGAGGTTTGGAAGCTAGGTCTAATTTCTGGTCTGAAACTTGCAAAGTCTGGTGTAATACCTCATTCAATATCCTTCTAACAAATACTATTTTATCGTCTCTCTTAACTCTTATTCATACTTTGATTAACATTAGGCAATTCAGTGAGCTGCACCTCACTGCACTTCCTGTTAAATTAAAAAGTTTGCTTTAGTTGTCAAAAAACACATTGACGAAAACTTAACTGTAGCATTCTCACTGCCTTTAAAACTGAAATCAGACTCTAGGGTACCCAAACCTGAGACTTTGTCCTAACTTTCAAGTTCCCAGCTTCAACAAGGATACATCTAGTTCACACTGAAACAAAATATAAAATGACTGTACCAACCAAATAGATAACTAATATACCAATATTGTTTACTCTTTTACATTATGTGTTTCACCTTCATTTTCATCAAGTAATTTAATTTCATCACTTGGCATCAAATTTACTCTTGAAAGTGGACAGGAAAGAGTATATGTTTAATAGGATCTGATTTAATAGGATTGCCGACTGGTTAGCTCAGTTGGTAGAGCCCTGGACTACCATGCAGGAGGTCGCAGGTTCAAACCCCGGCCGGACCAACACTCAGGGTCTTTAAATAACTGAGGAGAAAGTGCTGCCTTTGTAATGACATCTGCATATGGTTAGACTTTCTAGTCTTCTCAGATAAGGACAATAAACCGCTGGTCCCGTCTCACAACCCTTGTTCATGATAACTTAGTGGGGTGCTAAAGGAACCCACACACTGATCGTAAAGAGTAGGGGACGTAGTTTCCAGTGTTGTGGTCTAGCCTTTGGGTTGGCGCTTTACATAGGGATAACTTCATTGCGCCTTTCCCCCTTGGACAGAATTGTTCAAGAAAAATAAGTATGTTTTATGTTCTATAGTAGCATCTTAGCTGTAGCTAAGACTTTTTCATTTTACCTGAGGCAGTTTATTGACAAACAACTAGTCTGATGATCAGGAAAATTATCCAGATAGACAAGGCAGTGATTTGCCATAGATTGCAGATCTAACATTTGCATTGCTCTGCATGATTTTTCATGTTATACAACCTCATCCAATACCAAAACTTACCCTGCAAAAATAATTGTTTTAATACAGTCATTTAGTACTTATCTAGGAAAGAATCATTTAAGGATCAATCTCATTATTTGCTCATTAAAAAGAGCACTTTCAAGACTTGATACTCCATCAACCCAGGATTGTTGTGAGCCGCGTCTCAATCTTCAATACTTGTTGCTTTTAAGTATCAAATATTGATTCTCATCTTGAAAGCAAGTACCATCTTACCTTTGCACAGTATTATAAAAGTACTAAATGACTGTATGTTTAATAGTATAATGCATGAACAATGGTACAGACAATGTTTTGCACTGAATAATCCACAAGGATTTCCTCTGAATGATTTATTCTAGAGCAATCAACATTCAATACCTTGAGCTACATTCCGATGTCGTCTTACATTACAATGAAATCACAAAACAGACTTGATCTAAACCCGTTAGCTGTAGCAAACACAACTAAAATCCTGTACCTGAAGGGTGATTCATTCTGGAGTTTGACCCTAGACTGACCGTCAAATGATTTTTTGGAGATTGACAAAAGATGCTTAGTTTACATCAATCATCACATGAATTAAGTTAATGAACCAGTGTCGAAGAATAAAAGTAAAGCAAAAATGAAAATAAATGTCAGCGATTTCTATAAGTGCCAATCAAAGTATAGTAATCAATATTCTTCACAACAAACAAACTTAGTAACACAGGACTTACCACACTAGAGAAATAGCGGTCCAAAGTTTCTACAAGGAGATGGATAAATTCCAGTATGGCTAATTCATTCTGTTAAGTAAGCAGATGAAAGGTATTTGTTAGTCTATGACTGCATAACAACTCTTAGTATCACCCAACTAGTGGACTAATGCAAATGCCGCAATCTGATTGGCTATGCTACTAGAGGACTATTAGTAGTAGCGAAATTTGTGGCACTTTCTTTTGTTTTATTCCCAAATAAATATTTCTTCAACCTGCATTTGCTAACTTTGTTATTGCTTTTTCTGTCCGACTAGTTGGGTGATACTAAAACAATTAGACCCTTCACCCTCAAGGGCTACGGGTCTAATTGTTAAATAGTCATGTCTAGAGAAAGATCCAGAAGGTTTACACAATATAGAGCTGTTGGAAAGCAGCCTTAATTTACAAAGCAGTGGCACCAGATCACACTTGGGACTTTTTAAATGGATAAACAGCCAAGTTAAGCAGATTTTTCTATTAATTATGTAAAGTTAACATTGTAGGCAAAGCACTGTACATATTAATACAATTCCCACTGAGTGACCATGCCCACTGCTCCTTTAAAAGATTTTGCTATTATAACAACCTTTAAAAAGCATAGACATGTTTTTGCATTAACAACTAAAGAAGCCTAATTAAGCCATGTACTACACTGTGATTAAACACATTATCTATCTATCCATAGTTAATAATATTAACTATGATCTATCTAAACGGGTGAATAATTGATTGAGATTAATATATACACGATCGATGCTAATAATACAGTTACCTCTTCTGAATCCACGCCAACAATAAACAGGAGTGAAGCATATCTTCGGTACACAATTTTAAAGTTCTTGAATTCCATGAAAGGGCACTAGAAACATTTAAAAAACAACCGAGGAAAAATCTCATCAACTAGCTCAGCTTCTGACTTGGATAAAGGATTCTGCACTTCGCTTTTTGTTCCCCAAAATTACTGTACTCTACAGAAATGATATTAACGGACATAAATGGGAATGATTTCCACACAGGTCCCTACTTCATCATGCATGCTCTAGCCATACTGTTTCATTCTGCAATAACAAGAAATGTTTACATGTGCATTACCCTAAACAATTCATCTGCTGCATGCATAATGAAACAGGGACCTGTGCGAAAATCTTGCCCATAAATCAAACAAACTCAGCTATCTTACGAAAACAATTTTGAACTCTGCAAGTTAAGTAGCTTGGTAACTTTGTGACGTATAAAGGTACGTAAACAAAACCACAAAGAGGGACACCGATAGTACAAAATGATTACTTGATCATCGCTTCTGGACAAACATTTCCGCGTAATCTCGGCCTCCATGCTCGTCCTCTCTTCTAGTTCCACATGTTCGTAGTATTGAGAAACTCGCGTGTGGCCCTGTTTGTTAACAAGTAAGAGAAACTTCAACATTTTTCACCCTAAATTTTCTCTTGTGTGAAGCACTTTCCTGCCAAACTGCTCAAAAGCGCCAGGCAACAAATCGCTTCTTAATTTTCGCCAAATCGAGGCAGGTTAACAAGAAAACAAAATGGCGGACACAGACGAGGACACAGAGTCAAAGAAGTACAGTTTCGAACAATGCCAGCAGATAGGTAGGGAACTGTTGAATGGATTGCGTATATCTTCTGAAGAGGGTAAAGTTCATTTTAGTGAGGGGAGACCACAACTAGAAAAGATATTTGTGGAAGAGCCAAGGTCCAAAGCAACGAATTACCTCGAGAAGTTTCAGGTTCTCCAGTTGCTGGAAGTAAGTACCTCTCAAAAAATACAAGATAAAGAGTTACTACAATCCTGGCCAAAACAGTTTGGGACACTTGCCGTTGTTCTCTCTTTTTTACGTAGAAGATGCTAGAAACCAACAATTTACTCTTATAAATGCAGTCTTAGAAAAATTTTGCCCCCGCTCCCCCCCACTAAACAATGTTGAAGTCCTTTAACTGTAGAATATTTGTGACACATCCGTAACTCCTGAAAACCACATTGTCCAGGGGATGGGAGGGGGGATACATTGGAATGCTCAGTTTGCGGAAAAAAGAAAAAGTGGCCCAAACGTTTTGCCCAGGATTGTCAAGATTTGCCGACGTAGCCTTATTTCAAATTTAGCAACAAACTCTAAATTTTCACCATAATGTTTAATATAAGGGGCAGTAAATTTATATTAACATTTTCCTTAGATTTCCATATAACATGTGATGAATAATTTCCGCGATAATGACGTCCTTAGTAACGGTGATAATTGGGTGATAAGAGTTTAATAAAGTTTTGGGAATGATTTCCGCACAGGGCCCTACTTCATTATGCCTGCTGTAGCCATGTTGTTTCATTCTGCAATAACAAGAAATATTTACATGTGCATTACCCTAAACAATTCATTTGCTGCATGCATAATGAAACCTGTGCAGAAATCTTGCTAAGTTTTGTGAAATCAAAGACTTAGGAGGTATTCATCGTTACTTATTTGTTTATTATGAATTTTTGGTCATCAATGAGAATGGGAATAAATATTAAGAGAAAACTAACAACAAAACTAATATATCATGATCACAGTTAAACCTTTGTTGCCAGTCTTAACACTATTTTTGTGATTTCCCTCTTATGATACTGTCCAAGAGTACTGTGACAGGAAAAGTGTAATTTGAAAATGTCAGTGCAAGTCCAGATTGAGTGACTCATTACAAATGACAGAATTATTATTTCTACAAAACGTGATCTTACAAGATAAATTACTTCATTTGTTTTCACCAGTTTGTGCTCTCTTTTGGGTAGTTTCTCATGAAGAAGGGGATATTTTCCTTTAATTAATCACCATATTGTAATTGCCTTGCCTTTGCTAATTCAGTTCATTTGAAAACTACAGTTCTCTGTTCAGAGTTTAAGAGCTAACCATTTGATCTTTTATGAAAAAGGGATTTCTGAATCAGTTGTCCTGTAAACAGACCTGGAAGAGAACAAAAATTGTTACTCAAACAAAATTGAATCACCTTCACCTCTTCCCACCCCCCTCAAAATTCAAGTGGTTAGTCCCTAAAAAGTTTCCTTGTATTCAGGGTTTTTTACTTATTTCTATTTTTTTTTCATGAAGTTAAAAACAATAATTGTAAAATGGCAAAGAGACAGTCAGAGTAATGTGTTTTGATCACATTTTAAACATGGCAGTGGCTGCTCTTTTTAACCCAAGTGAAAACTCCAAATTTGTCATAGCATGTACCTCTGAATTCTTCAATAATTGTTGCTAAAGTTGATCTATCTGATTGTTGCAGGACTTGATTGCGAAGGTTGTTTATGAGAGACCGGATAAACCAATAGACTTTTTAGTGAATGAAATAGAGGAGTTGAAAACAGCAACAATGAAGGATAAAACCATGTTTGAAATGAAGTCAAATGTAACAGAAGAATGCACAAGCAACACTGGAGAATCGACTGGTGTGGAATCACTGACCTAAAAGTGATGTTTCCACTCAAAGATCACATAAGATCATACTATTTGCATTGAGATAGTGCTATGTAAATTGGATCCAGATGTTAATATTTTTATAGATTAAGTTTTACAGATATAGTTATAATTAATTTGTTCAAATAAGTGTCAGCATGAAAGGACACATCAATAAACTCTGTATCTTGTTATGGAATTGAAACTTTGTACTGTAGGCATGGTACTTGTGAACATAAAGGTGACATGATTCTATGAACTTTATGTTCAAGAAATTGCAGATGTGTATCAAAATGTTTCTGCCTCACTTTGAAATGCTATGTTTGCTTCACATTTTCCAAATCCTTGTATGAAAAGCATTTAAAGTATCTTGCTCATAGAGTTTTGCTTGTATCTGGCATAACTGATATTGTTTGTATAATGCCCCTGCTTACAGATTGTAACAATAATAATAATAATAATAATAATAATAATAATAATAATGATAATAATAATAATAATGATAATAATAATGATAATAATAATAATAATGATAATAATAAAAAACACATCAACAGAATTCCAGGCACAGCTAACACTGATCAACAAACTCCAAAAGATTACACTCCTGGAAACATCTCACATTCTCGAGAAGGTTCTGTCAATTAAGTGAACTCTTTTGTACTTAAGGTCCATGGTTTGGACCCGGTGCTTCAGACACTAAGTAAACAAGCCAAGGATATAATAATAATAATAATAATAATAATAATAATAATAATAATAATAATAATAATAATAATAATAATTTTTAAATTTAGGACAAAAAAATCAATTTTATTCATTGGTAATGTGTACTCTGTTAATTACTTTTTAAAAATTGGCATAAACATGTTATAACAGTGTAAAAATAATCATGATACTAACAATCATAATTACGAAAAACCCTAACATTAGCCTAAAATGATAGATATCCTAATTTAATTCACTAAATAAAAATCTCTATAATTCTATATCTATTAAAATTTGAGAAGTGTCAATGGCTCCTTCGGTGGACGTGACTTCAATAATAATGAAACCTTAATATTAGCCTAAATTAATAGATACCCTAATTTACTTTTCAAGTTAAAATCTCTATAAATTTTATACCTATGATCTTTAACTATAGGATATAATCTATAACTATTAAAATCTAAGAAAAGTCAATGGCTCCTTCGGCGGCTGCGACTTCAATAATAATAATAATGATAACAACAGCCCACATAGGGAGGTTCAGTCAATTAAGTGAACTCTTTTGTACCTAAGGTCCATGGTTTGGACCCAGTTCTTCAGAGACTAAGCAAACAAGCCAAGGATATAAAAATAATTACTTAAAATCTACCAGTATACTAATCCAAATGCCACAATCTGATTGGATGAGCTACTGCAGACTATCAGCCATTAGACAGCACTTGGTTGAAGGTTGTTTTTAAAGTGGCAATGTCTTAGCACTTAAGCAAAGTATTACAGGAAGATTTAGTATTTTGGTATTTTTTTTCACAAACATATGATTTGTTTATTATGATTTTTACTAGAACGATAAGATTATTTGCTCTCAATTTGTATGAGGTGTTAGTTGATTGAGCCTTTAATTGGCCTCCTCAAGTATCACTCCAGAGAACTCTAGAGCCCATGATCTGATTGTTAATCATAATATTTGAAGTACTGGTTTGCGTAAATAGCTTACACTAGGCCAAATTTTACAAGTGTCAATTGTATTTTTGGCTCAACATTCACCAAATCTCAGTATATTGCTTCCAGCTTGAATGAGAATCAAACATTGCCAGAATTTTTTCCTAAATTATACTAAGTGTTTAATCAAAATGAATCATTATTTAGCTTTTGTTGAACCATTGCTGACAAAAATCCTGGACATTGGACCTTATTATGCTTCATAATAATATACATGAAAAAATTTCTCGATTCTGATTGGCTGAGAGCAGTGCAGTTCAAGTGTAACACCAGTGCAAAAAGTGTAACACCAGTGCAAATTACACATCGATATTCTGGATTATGATATTCTTTATTTTTAAACGAACTGCTTTGAGTTTGTAGCATTATCAGCTGATCTTCATCAGCCAATCAGTAATTAAAGTGTCAAATCCGCGTCAAATGCTCACTTCCTGTCCGCAATGAGATCTTCCTGCACTTTCTCCAGGCGAATTTTTTCATGTTTATATTATTAATAAGTAATCATACAGTTTTTCTCGTTCAATTTGGAATTAATTTTGCACTTGTGAGTTTTTGAAAAAGCTGAAAATTGCACTCGCCGAAGCGGCTCATGCAATTTCAGCTTTTTGAAAAACTCACTCGTGCAAATTAATTCCAAATTGAACTCGAAACCGTATGATTACCTTTACTAATACTACTGATAATTATAATAACAATCATAATAATTATTAAATAATAATGGCCATGAATATGTGATATCCTGTTTAATTTACAAAAATGAAAAGTCTGCATCCATTCACAACTAGAGCTACATGTACACATTTACTCCTCAGACTGGGCTAAGGGCAGTGCATTATAATAATAATAATAATAAAAAATAATAATAATAATAATAATAATAATAATAATAATAATAATAACTTTGTATATTGACAATGGATTGAGACTGGCCTGAAACATTATTTTCTTTTTAGGAAGCAATGAAAAAAGAAAATTATAAATGAAACAAAACAAGAGATCATACAAGAAAGCAGCAAACGGCTCAGGTTTGCCATTCTTGCAAACTTGCGTGACGTGTTCGACACGTGATCATAATCTTCTCTTGTTTTGAAACGTACAAGCAGCAATCTGCTGCAAATAGTAAAAGAGGAAGTTAGGTTGCCTTCCACGGGCTTTGCTTGGAGTAAATCGTGAGATTTAAAGCTGCTCTGTTTCTCCAAAAATGGGTAAAGCAATGGCTACAGATCTGAAAAGTGCAAGCTAAAGGGGAGGAACCAAAATCACTGCGGTTAGTGACGAGCGCGGTTGTTAACCTGTGTTAACTTGCTTATTACGAGAAGTTTAGTTCTGATTTTATATCCATTGTCGATCTCTTGTTGGTCACTCGCGAATTTCATATGATTTATGTATACTAGCACTTTTGTTGCGACATTCGCGGGCGAATTCTTTGTTTAATTTATAGGCGATTCAGCCTTAGGCTAGACGAACGGTTAATTGAAATTTGAATCAAAATTATTGTTTCCATGGCGCACTATTTCATCATCATTTAGAACAGGATGACCTTGGCTTAATTCTTTAGTTGATTCTTAATGATATACAGTATTTGGATATCCAGCTATGACTTTGGTAGCAACAGACTTTGAAAGTAATGTTCTGCATGGAAAGTTTGTGGCGGTGCGTCTGATCGCAACCCAAACGAGTCGCATGCGGACAGGCATGTAAATTTATTTGTCCTCCTTGTTCATATCATTCCTTGAACGGAATCGAACAGTTTGAGTTAAGGCTTTTTGGTAGTCAAGATAAAAAAAGACAAGTCAAAATACAAGACAGGAGTGCCTCGTTTACTCAGTGTAATCTCGAGGATACGTGATGTATTTAGTCTGCCCTTTGAATAGGAACAAGTTTGACGAGGTTACAACTAGTTACGTTTTCCCTCTCTTTTTGTATCCCAAACCCCTGTCAATTCTTCAAATAAGGGACTTAATTAATATTTTAAGCCATTTTCAACGTTAAAATGGCACTGTATTTCTTCAGCGGATTTTTTTTTTGACAGTACGTAATCGATCGCACGCGGGAAACCCAATTGGGACCGGTTGTTGTTTCTAGCAGACAGCATTGAAAATTGAAACATTCTTAAAATTATCGCTTCTCTCGATAAAGGAAAAGGGCTACAGATTCCCAAATTGCGCCATTCTGTGTTGCTATATGATTACTATGGTGTTGACAAAATCAGCAGTAGTGATCGATAATATTCTGTCTGGCTACTCAAACGTGATATTTGATCCGGAGTTTATACTTGCTAGCGTATCGCGTTGAATATTTTTCTCGTCAAGTTGTGGCAATATTATCGTCTTCTAACTCCGTGTGAGTCCACCATGTTCTATGGAACTCACTGAGCTGTTTTAATGTAACGCATTTTATGTGGAACAATTCACAGACAAAGCAAAAGTGATTATATGAACGTCTCATAGTTTGGTAGTGATGGTCTTCGCGTGTGAGGATACGATTAAATCCTGCTCTTCGTTTCGACATGCCCTCGGCCCGCCTTATGCAGTACTTTGTTTAGATGGCTGTCTTTGCGTTTATCTTTGCGATACTTCATATCTTTGCGCTGTGGTTGGTATTTTATAAAGTATTTTCAATATGTTTTTCAATTAATTTAAATTATAAGTCATTCAAGGAATGCAGCAGTTTAGTTGTTCTATATTTGTCTTTCATGAAAGTTGGTTTCTTGGCAAAAGTCCTGGCCTATGAGGAGGGGCCAGCATAGGTTTGGCGGGATGCGGGATGCGGGATACTGGATGTGGGATGAGCCTTAAAATCGAGGCGGGATGTGGGATGAAAATGGCGAGACCTGGATATATTCCGTTTCACAAGCGGGATCATAATTTAGTTTAAGTCACGAATCACACAACCTAAGAGACATTTAATAGTGTTTACTTGCTTTCTAAACATCCCTGCTGGCAGAGGTCTCTCACGTGAAGCGAGGGAAGGAGAGACCTCTGCTAGCAGGGAATTTCTAAACGGGCTTCATTAGTGATCCCCCAAAACCACTCGTTCCATAATGAGAGTACATTATCGATGTTGTTAAAATGAGGCGGCGCACTAGAGCAACTTGGGTTTAACCAGGAAGACTCGGGATGAAAATGTTCATTGCGGAGAGCTGGAATTAAAAATAGTTGCGGGATGCGGATGGGAAAAGTCTATTTTGGACCCTCTACGAGAGAGCATTAAAAAATCAGTACGAAAATGAGAAAGTCAAATTTCAGCGGCTTTCGTGCAAATTCTCATACCGTCTGCCTCTTGAGACAGAAAAGTTGCAGCCTGTATTGCGAAACAAACAGCCCCGCAGTCCATGGTACAATCTGCGTATTTTACGCGCCGAAGACATGCCAAAGGTTTCTTATTTTCCCTCCAACTGTCTTGATGTCCGGATGTCGATTACCAAAAATGGGCTCGCCGGAAGTCAGTATGCCGGAAATCAGCTCGCCGGAAGTCTGTTCCCGGAAGTGGAGTAGTGGAGTCGGATGGACACGATCCCTCATTGCTAGAGTCGATCCGTCTCACCATTAAAATGGTGTAAGGCTGTCAAGGCTCGTGATTTACATTTTACTTATTATAATGAGAGAGTTACATCGGAAAAAACTTTTATGACAAGATTAAGGACTTTAAGAAACAGATACATCTGTGGAGCTGGAGAGGTCTCTCTTCATTACGCAAAGTGTTAATTATTAAAAGCCTTCTTCCTCCAAAATTGATGTATATATTTTCTATCCTCAATCGGAATTCATTGGTTTGATACAAAAGATTGTATTATATACGTTTATATATAATTTCCTCGCGGCCATAATTACATTTTACCTTGTATTCGTACGGAACGTTTTAAGCAAACTGTTATTAACAGATACCTTTGTAGTTTTATTTAAATTACAACTAAGTTTTCTGTTTCAATGACAAATTCTTGTATTAACCCTGCACGTTTGTTTGCTGATAAATGTTTTTGTGTAATTGATATATAAAGACTACATTGATATGTAATACCAATTGATTTAGGCACGCTACGTTTGTTGACGCGTCTCGAGCAATTACCACGTCATTACGTCAAGGGCAAGCACCGAGAGCTTGGTAAATTTCTCAATAGTAGCCGGTACTTTTAAAATAGGTAAAGGAGTCTGTACAACATATTTCAGATTCCAGATGCTGAACAACGACAATAAAGCCCAGTTTTCACTACGACGCAAGCATAAGCAAATAAAAACAAAAAACGTGTCCTGTGGGGCCTTTAGAAGACACAAGGGCGGTGTTTTTCTTTGTTTGTTCCTTTGTCTTTACTTTGCTTATGCTTTGTCTTATGTCGATGTCTTATGTCTTACGCTTCAATTTTTTCCTTTGTGTTCTCCTTTGTCAGTTTCTGCTAATCCTTATGCTTGCGTCGCAGTGAAAACCAGGCTGAAGGAGGCATCGGCTCCCGAAAAGGGAGTAAGTGGATTGGTCCCCCGCTTCCATTCTTGAACGCCTGAAGAAGACATATATATAGTGAATATTTGCAACCAGGCGAACATCACCTCTAAATGTCAAAAGCGTACTGTTTTTTTTATTATTTTAACGGCTCCGCTGAGAGCTTCTCACGGGTTTAAAACATGGGAAGTCCTGCCTTATAAGAGACAGGTAGAATTTTCTCACTACCACCACTCATCTCATCTAAACGCAACAGAAAGGTACGCGACTTTTTAGTTAGAAGCACACTGAAATCGGACGAATCACCTGGCAGCTTCAAATGCACACGCAAAAGATGCAACACTTATCCTTTCATTCACAACACAGACAAAGTAACAGGACCTAAGCGATCGATTAAAATCACCGACCGCTTCACATGCATTTCTGCCAATGTTATTTATTGCATAAAATGCACCTTATGCAAGAAGATATACATCGGCGAGACCGGAAGAAGATTAGGTGATCGTTTCCGCGAACACCTGTGTGTCGTCGAAAGAAATGACAAAGATGCATCTAAACCAGTAGCGCGACACTTAAATCTGCCGAACCATTCCACTCAAAACATGGCGATCTGCGGCCTTTTCCTACATCAGGGTAACACGGAAAGCCGTAAAAACCTAGAACACAGATTTATCTTCCGACGCTATTCTCTTAATCCCCACGGTATCAACGAACGTTTTTCACTCATTCAATTAATTATAATAATAATAATTTACATTTATATAGCGCAAACCTCTATATGAATATATTCGGTTGCGCTTTACAATATTGTTATATTAAATTTATGCTAAAGGTGACTAAAGCATAAGAAACTATTAAAACCTACAATAAAAAGTATTAAAAAAAAAACCTATTGTAAAAGCCAACAATTAAATCTATTTAAAAGCTAAATTGAAAAAATGAGTTTTAACGGCAGTCTTAAAAGTGTCCAATGTCTTCATGTTGCGAATTGCCGAAGGTAATGCATTCCAGAGATAAGGTGCAGCTGACTGGAATGCACGATCGCCAAGAGTTGGATGGGTCTTAATGCCTGGCAACTCGAGGAATATAGACTCATTTGACCGTAGAGAGTACCTGGATTGCTTTTTGATAGTAATGAAATCAATTAGATAATTAGGAGCTAGACCATATAAGCACTTAAATGTCAAGAGTAGAATCTTAAACTTTTTACGGTAACCTATTGGAAGCCAATGAAGGTGGAAAAGCAATGGTGTAACATGGCAGAATCTAGGTGTTCCGGTGACCAATCGAGCCGCGGCATTCTGTATCCGTTGGAGTTTCATGATATGTGAATTCGGGAGGCCATATAGTAGACTGTTACAATAATCTATTCTACTGGTGATAAAAGCATGAACTAATGATTCAGTGACTGAACGACTTAAATATTTCCTAATTCTGCGCATGTTATAAAGATAATAGAAAGCGGATGAGCAAGTTTTGTTGATATGACTTAGCATATTCATTTTAGAATCAAACCAGGTTCCTAGGTTTCGAACTTCACAAGATGGAACAATTTGGGAGTCCCCAACCGATAAGGTACTAATGTTACTGACTTTCTGAAGTTGTTGTCGTGTTCCAATCAGAAGACATTCTGTCTTATCGGAATTCAGTTTTAAATTATCCGAATGCATCCATTGAGTGATATCAGCAATACATGATTCCATGGCAGTTATAGCAGCGGTCTCCTCCAGATCATTTCCCGATCTAAACGCGATGTACAGTTGCGTGTCATCTGCATAACAATGGGAATTAGGAAGATGTGACTCGACGATCTTAAAAAGTTTGCTAGCATAGAGGGAGAACAATAATGGCCCGAGACAGCTGCCTTGTGGAACTCCAAATTTAAGATTAAAATTACTCGATAGAACTCCGTCTATATAGATACGCTGGGTTCTGTTAGAAAGGTACGATTCAATCCAATTAAGTGCAGAGCCTGAAATTCCAAAATCAAACTGGAGGCGATCTAAGAGAATCCGATGGTCCACGGTATCAAACGCGGCGCTTAAATCAAGAAGCACTAACAACGTGACCTTCTGATTTTCCATGTTCATCAGAATGTCATTCTTGACTTTAAGCAGGGCAGTTTCTGTGCTATGGTATCGTCGATAGGCTGATTGCAATGAAGGAAAAAGATCATGCTCATTTAAGTAAGACTGAATCTGATCAGCTGCCACTCTTTCGGCCAATTTTGAAACAAAGGAAAGATTGCTGATCGGTCGAAAGTTTTTAAAAACCAAGTCAAGACCTTGTTTTTTTAGCAGTGGTGTAACAATTTACTCTCGTTCACACGCTGCTATGGCTCCACCAATAGCACAGCTCCAAACCTCTCAAAAAAGGTATCCTCTCATTCGCTGTGACGAAGGGCTAACGCTCGAAACGTCAGCACTCCCTTCTTTTACCCTACGGTGGTACAAATTACTTTATCAACTTGTTTGATTATCCCAATTTCTTGTGTTCCAATTTCCCACCGACGCAGCACCAGTTTCTTTAGAAACTACCCACACAATAACTGCCTTATAAAACCCCGAGTGAATTATCTATAAGTGTCTGAAAGTGTGCTTGGTTGGCTGTTGAACAGTATTTGCCATGCTTGTATAAAACTGATGTACTCTTTAGTGAAGAGGATTAATGTCTTGTTTTTAATTTTCAGCTCCCAATGTACCGATAATGTACGTGGTCAACTCATATCTCCATGTTCTTAAGAAAATCGACTCCAGCTGGGGCGACTCGACAAGTTCTTCGAGCTCGCGCAAAAGTAAAAGGTCATGGAGACGAAAAAGATTGCGAACTTCGTCTCGTTCGTCCAGAAACTCCACCCACAAATACTCAAGCAGCTCAGAGAGTGGACTTTTTAGCGAAGAACTTGTTAACTCGGGTTACTATGGCGACGACGAAGTCGACCGCTGTCGGTGTCCGAAGTGCGTTCTTGCCGCTGAGCAGTTGAGGAAACCAAGGCAAGACGTCACTGCAGAATATGACATTATTAGCGTTGACTTGAGTGCTTGTTCAACACCTAAACAAGAGGCAAAGTTAGATTCCATACCTCAAGTTCAACAACCAAATTTCGATGAGTACATTGTCATTCCTTCCACGAAAGAAGAATTTTTCGCTGAAAATCTTGCGCAAAGTACACCGGCAGAAAAAAATGCGACTTCTCGGCTGAATGGCGTCAATGAATCGCGGAATGCCTCTTCCAGGAATGTGTGTACTCGGAACAATCTTACTTCGGACGAAGGAAGCGAATCTTCAGTTCCAAAGGCAACTTTACAGCGGGCGACAAGTAAAGGTCGTGGAAGCTGTTGGTGGCGAGATAACATTGTTTGGCAGTTGCAACAGCGAAATGAAACGCAGACAAAGAACTTTATACAATTTCAAACCGATGGGCAGAAATGTCGACCTAGAATAAGAATAAACAAGGAACTGGCGGATTATTTGAACAAGTGCACTGAATCCCGGTCTCCAACGGCAGCTGTGAACACTGCAGCGTGTCTGGCCATCGAGGTGGATCCTATTGAGAAGTCGGAGCTTGTGCTTGCCATTAGAACCCACGGTGATGTTTGTGATGAAACTCAAAGCGACACGCGTTTACGGTCGGGCAGCATTGCGTATTTAGCAACTACGTACCTTAAGAACCAGAGAACTATTGTCGAGGAGAAGTTGTTAGAAAGCGATGAATCTGATTGGACCGGAAGCGCAAGATCCCGGATTCCATGTCGTGGTGGGAAAAGAGAAATATCCAGCCGCAGAAAATGGCGGGAAAGCATTGTAAATCAACTGCAAATGAGAAACTTTTTAGAATGCAAATACTTCACGGACGCTATAGTTCGCAGGAGTATGTCACAACTTAGTATTTTACGGGATGTTGCTCCACCAAGTGGTGATTTGGCCGACTATGACATCATTACGGATGATGAGGTCAGCAGTCTTGATTTGCGCAGCACGTTGGTGAACTCCAGCCACTCCACGTCTCAAGGATACCACAGCTCACCCATTCACAGGCGGCGTTTTAGTTTCAGAAGGGGTAGGCATAGATAGAGTGGTAAAACCCTCTATAGTGGCGCTAACAGCCAATTTGCCTCTATATTACCTTGATCGTCCATTGAGAGATCTATCTTTCAGCAGATCATTTTTAATCAATACATGAAGAGACACTATAAAATGGCAGGGTAAATTCTTGAACGTTGATTGGTCAACTCCTATCATTAATTATTGGCTGGGACCGCCGCATTAAAATTTCAGCCGCTTCTCACAGAGAGAACTCTTTTGCGGGGTAGTTCATCCTGTAAGCCTGCACAAAAAATCCCCTGATTTTCTTTAGAAAAAAATATAGAGAAACAGAGCTGTTTTACGGAGTTTTTGAACAGACTTCTAATAATAATAATAATAATGAACTTTATTTGAGTGTCAAGTGTATTTAGCACTGCTGTACTAATTGGGGACACTGTAAAGCGCAAATGAAATAAATTAAATCAAATCAAATGTTCTTTAATTAAAGGGGTGGAATTTTGGGCTTTCAAGTGCTTATCGCATCCGAGAATTTCAAAGAAGATCTGGGGATGTTTTTTGCAGGCTTACATGATTCTGGCCGTTGACAAACGTTTGACATGGCATTTCTAAACTAGTTTGCGGTCTGCATTGAACGTGTTGTGTCGCAATTTATCATCAATTATCACAATATAGTCAATTGCCTTTAAACCAGAATAAACGAAAGTGAATAAGTAGTTAGCAACTTTTGCACTTCTAAAGAATACGTGAACGCAAGCGCAAGAAAAGGCACATGTCATGTCGGAACTTGGTCAAAGGGTTTTGTTGAGGTCGCAGTTTTTTGGCGCGGAAAATTCCCGCTCTCATTGAAAAACTGAGAGGTTACTAAGGGCAGGTCCCGTTGAACCAGAAACGATTGGAATTAATTGGTCCAGAGGGTCAGAACAAACAAGGAGAAAGCGCCGCCATTTGAAGAAGCCTTAGTCGAAATTTATTGAATTTTACTTCAGTGGAGGGTAAATTGTAATAAATTAATATATTGAGTATTTTTAAAACCTAGCTAAGGACTTATGAAGGAATTTCACAGATTTTATATCGCAGTCAAGACTTATTTGTGGATTTGATTTCTGGTTGAACAAATGAAAAAATAATGTTCTTTAGTGGACGCTGAAACCAACAGGGGGTGAAATGTGAAGAGGAGTCAGTAAATCCTTATTTTATATATTTTCTTGTGAATATTAGAAAAAAAAACAAACATTAAGAAAACTAATCACATAAAATAAAGAAATTATTGCGCCTGCTTAAAGCAGCATGTGAAAATATTTTGGTACCTTATGTAATTTCGATTTTCGCCCGAAACAAGGCAGACTTAATTTATAAACACGTAAAATATTATCTCTGCTAATTTTTTTGGGCCCTTAAAACTTCCGGCACTGACACAATTTAATGTGGTAACTATCATTAATAATGTTAAGGAATGGGTTGTTCATTGTGGAAAATGTGATGATAATATAAATTCTTCTTTTGTCACACAATGTGGTCACTGAATGTTGATCGCGACGTTTCGACTGCTTACTGCTAGTCTTCAGGCGATGGGTTCGACTGATTCCGGCCCACCATTATGTAGCTGTGTGGTCTGCTCTGGTTGGTGTGTTTCGATTGTGCTATTGTTCCTGTCCGCTGTGTTTTCCTCAGGGGACCGTTTTTTTTTTAAGGGATGTGGGGGGGGGGGGCTGGTTGGATTTGGGAGAGTGTCAGTGGGAAACTGAGTGACCCCCCTCAGCTTGCCAATTTTTTCACATGACCCCCCTCAAAAGGAATTGTTTTGGGATGACCCCCCCCCTGGCCACCTCGAAAAGATGTTTATATTTCGTGACCCTCCTCCCCCCTTTTTCTTCATTTTTTTTTGGGGTGGCCCCCCCTTTAAAGCCATTTTTTTCGCGTGGCCCCCCCCCCCCAAATCCCACCAGCCCCCCCTATTCCTTAAAAAATGAATGGTCCCCAGGAGTCCGCTGGCTCCCCGTGTGTTTCTTGATTGTCGGCACCCACATTTCTGGAATTTCAATTTCGTCATTCCTATTGATTTTATTAGGGTGCGGTCTTGTGTGAATTGGCTCTTTCACCTTCCTCATGTACCAGTGGTACATGGTTATCACTATCAATAAACTTAACTTCTCTTCAGAGCGGCGTGTTCTGAGACGGCAGAGTTCTGAGTTCGAGCGAGGCGGATGTCTCTCGTGTTCTTTTATTATTTCTTGCATGGGTCGTCTCGTTTCTCCGATATAGACTTTACCGCATTCGCATCGTGTCTTGTAGACTACGTCATCCTGCTTGCTGGGGTCGGCGGGATTATTATCACCGGTAGATACGTGGTGTATGGGGACAAATAGTGTACCGAAGGCCATCCTTAACAGTACTTAAACATCCTTAAACATCATTATACATCCTAAGCAGTACTTAGACATTCTTACCCATCCTTAGCAGTACTTGAACATCCTTAGAAAACGTCCAAGGATGTATAATGATGTTTAAGGATGTTTAAGTACTATTAAGGATGGCCTTCGGTACACCATTTGTCCCCATACACCACGTATTTCTCATTGATAAGTTCCAACAGAGCCAGTCAAAACGGCTTGACAACTGCTAGCGGGCATTTTCTGAAAACTCTTTTCAAAAATGTAGTTTTACCATTCCCAGAACCCTTCTAAAGCGTGATTGCATCGGATACAATCTGCTGTTTGCCGGTCAAAATGGAATCGATTTTATAATTTTCTTCCGATCGGAGGGTTCACTCTTTCCAACGTTAACTGGTTAAAACGAACGATGAAATGATTGTTGACCGTGATCCCAGACTTCGTAGATCAAATTTATGTGGAAAGACCGTTGGTTTACTGCACAATTTTGAAACAATATCATATATTATCCACAAAGACCTAGTGACCTGGTGTAGTGCTGAGATATGTATATGCTTTGATGTCCAAGAACATGAGGGCTCAGCGTGGGAACTGCTTGCCCGCTTGATGGCGCGCAGGTTTCACGCAAAGGGCTCCTTTAGTACAGCGCACACTTCTAAACTTAAAATGGCAGGTAAAAATTCAAGCTCCCTCTTCAAAGACAAGAAAGTAAAACCTAATACCAAGCCCAGAGCTCGGACGGCGACTTTTGATCCTGGGCTCCATCACTTTCAGGCTTTTCGACCACTGGACAAAGATGATGACGTTTCATGATAGCAGCATTTTTTACGCCATTTTATAGTATAAGTCAATATTATTATTTCTGTCTTTTTGCCAATTTTTAGTATTTTTTATATGTTGATATTATTATTATTATATTAGCGTACATAGTATTTTTGTAATATAGTCTACCTTCTACATATTTGTATTTTAGGGAGGGCCACAAGTTTATTAGCGTGGCTATTGAGTGTTGCCCTCTAAGCAAAACAGTAGTAAGAGAACTTGTGCTATTGAATAGCATATGCACAAATATGAATTGTAATATAGTTAAAAAGAAATGGTTCATAGGTAGCGTGTAACTTTCGAGTTATTGTGCACTTGGGATTGAACGTCCCACCTAATGACCCAAAAAAGTGGGTGCGATTTTCAAATTTTCCCTTGAAAGTTAGACCACACATATCTCCCCCCCCCCACCCCCCTTGTAGTTTTGCCCTAAACACAAAAAAAAGGCCCCAAAAATTCACCAAAACAAACAGAAGTAGACATTGTTCCTGGTTACAAAATACATGGAGGATATTACACGGTGACGCGAAGATATGAATTTTATTTTCGAGTGGTGAAAACAATGTATTTAACAAGAGAAAATAAAATTCGTATCTTCAAGCCAACGTGTAATGTTCTTTTTATTATATGGACAAGAAACTAGCCGGAAAATTTTGTTAGGACGCGCGCGTACATCCGAAGCATTTGGTACTGAGTGAAAATTTGGAAAATACAAGTATTTTAGTTTCCGGTAAAACACTATTATCCATATAATAAGGGACGGACCATTAGAAAAGTGATGGGGCGGGGGGTGGGGAAAAAAAAACAAAAAAAAATTAATGCAAGGGAAAATGCCAAAAAAAATTCATGCAAAGAAGAAGGTAAAAAAAAAATGAATGCAGAAGGAAGGTCCAATTGTGACTTTTTCACTCGTAGTAAAAAAAATTCGTGAAGAGGGGTTCACCTGAAAAAAAAAAAATCCTGCACAAGCAGTGAGCGAAAAAAAAAAATTAGTGCAAGCTGAAAATTCCCAACCCCCCACCCCCCCCCCCATCACTTTTCTAATGGTCCGTCCCTAAAATAAATTTCAATCCCCTTTCATATAAATAAAGGCCAATCCTATTTCTGTTGATAGCAGCAGTTTCAAGTTATTTGGAATGGCAGGTGCCAATCAAGAGATGTCAATGTCCACCCATGTCATGACAAATCGTGCAATGATACAAATTAGGCCATTTTCCGATTCCAATATCTGTAAAATGCAACCTTTTACAGAACTGCTTTCACCATGATTCAGACCCATCCTGGGGCTGCTAAAATTGAAAATAAATTTTTTGGCGTCTGTCATGTTTTGTTTTCAGAGTGGTCTGAAACGCGTGACCTGAACTGGTTCTTTCAATGACAGAAACACCAAATATTAAGAATTTAAAATAATACATGACAGTTTAGGAACGATATTTCCAAATTTTCAAGATAATGTAATTAAGAATGTCTACAGTTTTATTTGAAGCATTTAAATCAACCTGATCGCCACAGCATTCATCAGAGCATCCCTCCTCTAAGCAAGAAAAATAGCAGCTGAATTTGACTCGTAGTATCAATGTACAAGAAGGAACGAGTATTGTGGGGATAGTTTCTAAAGAAACTGGTGCTGCGTCGGTGGGAAATTGAAACACAAGAAATTGGATAAATCAAACAAGTTGATTAAGTAAGTTATACCACCGTAAGGTGAATGGGAGGTGCTGACGTTTCGAGCGTTAGCCCTTCGTCGGAGCGAATTTCGCTCGATTTCCTTCGATTTCCTTCCTTCCTTCGATTTCGCTCCGACGAAGGGCTAACGCTCGAAACGTCAGCACCTCCCATTCACCTTACGGTGGTATAACTTACTTAATCAACTTGTTTGATTTATCCAATTTCTTGTGTACAAGAAGGAACGGCCTAGTATTTTAATACTAAATGCGCAGTGAGCGCAAAATGAACGATCGTGGCTATTCTTGTGTTTTTAAATTACATTTGAATTGCGACTGAATGATTTCGTGTCACATACTTTACCTTCGACAATTATTAAGATAAAACACTTTCATCACGCTTTGCATGTAAGTACATCGATCGTCACAGGAACTCTTCCATCTGAGGATTTATGTTTTTGTCCTTGAAGATGGAGTCCTGAGTTGGTAAAATGTATGGCACTCCATTGTAGCCCAAATAAACGCTAAATTATTGCGGGAACATGGCGATAAATGCACACTAACAAGAGAACATAAGGTACAGCATTTTCTCTTGATGCAGCTTACTTCAAACCATTTCTTAAACAATAGGCAATCAATCTTCTGCGGTACCGGAGGTAGGATCTTATTTTCGGCGCTAACTCGGATCTTCGGAAATTCTACAACTCGGTTTCTTTCGGAACTGTTCGTCGTTGTTTGTGAAGCCTAAGGCTTTAGTATTGTTAGTAGCAGCTATGTACCAGACCCTGTTGTTAGCTGAAACCAACTTAAAGCTGCAGGAGACTGAGGAATGAACAATGTGCTTTCGTATCCTCCGCGAACATGGCGAATATCGATGCATATCCGCATATATTACAAAGATGAGAAGACTCAAGCCAACAGTTCAAGTTTTACACCTTTAATCAAATTTATTTTCAAACCCCACGTGGTAAATACAATTAATATTTAATGTGAAAGTTTGCCTCCAAAAATTCTGATTTGTCGCTAATCTCAAATAAATAAGTCCATTATAGAAAACACACTATGCAGGCAAAATACCAAGAAAAATTTGCATCAATGGAATGCCCCATTCACACCAGCTTAACATGTTTAGTTAAACCAGGTTTTAAAACGTAAAAATTGGTAACCGAACATTGGAACACGGGTTTATGCCTTGTATTCAAATAAACTTTAACATTTTTTTACTAGCTGTGCTAAAATTTGTAGTCGACAACGTCAGTAACAAGCTTTTATAAAGAAAACAATTTTAAACCGTGTTTAACTAAACAGCATTTAAACTTGTTTATAGGCTTTGGTGTGAACGGGGTTTATAAGTATCTGGGCAACTGTGCTCCTACCCCTCCCCTAACCAACATTTACGCTAACGTTTTCACTTATAACTTTTTTGGGCAGGGGAGGGGTAGATACACAGTTGCCCAGATACTTATGCACCTATCAATGTTAAGCCGGCGGGGAGGGGGGGAGTCAGGGTATGGGGTGGGGATTTGATTGTCTTTGTTGGCCCTGGGGTAGGGCATTTGACTGACCTTGTTCTCCCGGGGGAGGGAATATTTGAATCTTTCTTTGCCAGCCTTGGGATATTTGACAGCGATGTGCAGCCCGGGGTGGGGAAATTTGGTTGCATTTGACTGGAATGATTTGCCCGTGGGCAGGGAATTTGACGGCAAATTTTTCAAAAATGTCAAATCCCCACCCCATGCCCTGACTCCCCACCCCTCCCCACGCCGGCTTAACATTGATAGGTGCATTACATTGATCCAAGTTTTACCTTACTATTAACACATAGGATATCACGTTTATAAGTGTTCTTTTTTAGTTCTAAGATTAGTAATGAAGCTTTATCAGAATAACAAAAATAACAGGCTTATTTCACAACAGTGGTAAGTATGTACATACCAACGTAGCAACCTTGACATTTTTGAGTAATCTGATTGGCTCACAAACTCGGGATACTCGACACTAATCACGAGGTGAATAGTGCTGGGGCTTCTGGGTAATCCTTGTGCAAGTAAGTTTTGGTCGTAGAAGCAAAAATATGGCTGGCGTCAATTCTTGCTTCGATGAGAGCTGTTTCCGAGAGGTGTGATTTAAGTCCCCTCATTGGTACATACTAAAACGATTATTCTCTTCAATCTATGTGAATAGCGGCCCAAGAGATATTACCACTGTTCACCTCGATTTCACAGAATAATTATTTTAATTGTCCACTGCCTAAACCAGACATCTTTAGTAGTAGTCTTACCCTCAGTAGATTGATGTTAAAGCTAAATTTAAATTTGAGCATTGTTAGTACCTAAAACCCAGGTCAACTATCACAATGGACTGTTATATATGTGTATAGGTAATCAAGTGGTTTCGAGTGCAAGACTGAAAAAATTGCACGAACCTGTAGGGTGAGTGCAATTTGTTGTCTTTGAAAATAATGTGAGTGCTTATTTATACAAAATTGAGCTCAAAATCAGTTGATTACTTGTTAATAATACACATGCAAAAATTAATTTCAACTTTCTGTACTGTTTGAGATTAATTGACGTGCTCTCAACCAATCAGCGCGTTGACATTTTTGCATGCATACTATCACCATGGTTACAGACCAGTGTTTGGTCAGTATGGCTTGATATTGGCCTTTTCACGTGGCCAGCATCCACCTTCCTCAAACTTCATACAGAGGCGAAAGGAAAAGGAAATCAAGAAACCGTGTTTGGATATTTGGTGAAACGCGGCTGGTTTTTACATCGATAATTCTTCCTAAATAGTTACCTTCGAGAAGCAATATCAAACATTTATAGCATTAGCTTAGATGCGCGTTGTATTTTCAGCTCTCTTCGCGGTGTTTGTATGTGATAAAAGGCTGTATCTCGTGTTTGCTTAAATCCCTTCTCATTCACTAGCAAAAGACAAAGGAAATCAGGAAGAATGACGTGTTTGGATAACTGATGAAAACCGCTATATCAAACACTCGATAAATGTTTTTCATCACATATCAAACACCTCTTATTTAGTCTAAATGCTCCGCTTCTAGTTATATTTTGAATCTCTATTTTTTTGATTTTCGATATGTCTTGGAATACGGTATCTCGTGTCTGCTTAGCAACACGAGAGTGAACAAGATCTCACTTCCGGTAGCCAATCCCAGTAGAAGTTCATCTTGCCTCCTCAGCATATTTTAAAAACTGATTACGTCAAGCAAACCATGGCTATACAATGTAGCAAAATAAAAAAGTAAAATAGAAGTGGTACTTTGCGTGGCTATCCAATATTAGTAAAAAATCTACTAGTATATATGCTAATGCAAATACCGCAATCTGATTGGCTGAGCGACTGCACACTATTACAGCCTTTATAGTTTACCTCCAAATTTTCTTGGATTCTTATTCGTTCAAATGAATCACTTCCGAGGAAAATACCCGGATGGATAGTACTCGTCCGTGAAAATTTTAATAGGTATGCAACTCGCTTCGCCGAGGTCAGCGAAGAAGATTTATCTATCTTTCTCAGTGAGGTTGTAGCCCCAAAAAACGGCTCATCCTTGGTGTAAAAACCTGTTACGCTCACGAATGACGTAGAACAAAGGAAACAAAGGAGACAAAACAATAGAGACTAGGAAAATAATAGTGAAATAACAAAGAAAAACTTCACAGGTTTTTACACCGAGGATGACCCAAAAAAACAGGGTAGGCATAAATAAATATTTGATTGATCTGCATTTAGTGGATTTTGACTGTTTTTTAACTGACGCGCGCAAGAAAATTTAGTGGTGAACAGTAAAGACAGTGGAGTGTTAATGTCTCGGAACTATCAGGCTGATAGTTGCCCCTTGGAAATTTTATGTTCTTAAATCTAGCACATCAAGCGATAGTTCCTGGACAGAAATACTCTATTGTTTAATTAGAGTGCAGCACTTGGTTGAAGATCGTTTTCAAAATAGCGAAGTTTCGCAGGAAGATTTAGTATTTTTTCACCGACACATGATTCATTTATTACGATTTTTACTAAAATAATTAGATCAGTCGCTCTAAATTTCTGAAGGCCTCATCAACTATCACGCCATAGAAATTTTCGAGCTCTAATTGTTTAATAGTTATATTGCAATGATGGTTTGTCAAGAAAAAGAGAAAATTTTCAGTGAAGCTGCATCATGTGAAAGACTGATACAACCTGGTCAAACTCTTTCTCTCTTTAATATACCTGCGCCCAGACGTTCCCAATTTCGTTTCTAGCACGCCATAAACAAAATAGGAATAATCTGCACCCAGATTAGCTAATTCTCAACTAAGAGGAAACGCAGTTCATTTAGCATGTGCAAATCAATTAGAGCATATTTTCACACTCATCTGTCTCCGTAGTTTTTCCGTACTTCTCCCGTCGCTTTCTGAGACGCCGTCGCTCTGTGATCAACCGTTTACACGTGGCGCCTGCAAAACGCCTCATCCAACCACATATTTGCAAAACTTCGTCCTCGTTGAAGCGCAAGACGGCGTTGTAATTCGCCACGTACACCCTTCGGAAGTAATTATAAACAGTACGCCTTGTTGGACACCGACTTGGCGGATCATTGAGGTACAAGTCGCGGTTTCCCGAAAATACGCCAACAACATATCGAGTGGATTTGCGTATTTCATAGACACCTGCACCGGAAGAGCCCCGCGCAGCATCACAACAGTGAAACAGCATGTCGGTATTAAACGTCTCCACACGACAAGCCCTGAAATCAGAAGACCTCGCCATGAGTATCAACTCAACAGTATGCCCGACCGGAGTAACTGCAGAATACCCTGCCACTTTAAAGCTGTTCCCTAATTACCCGGTTACGTGTTGATGGGCAATTCGGCTACGCGGCTACGCGGCGACGTGGCTACGTGGCTAAGCGGCTATGCGACTACGTCACGGTGGCTACGCGGCTACACGGCTACGTGGCTACGTGGCTACGCGGCTACACGGCTACGCGGCTACACGGCTACGCGGCTACGTGGCTACGCGGCTAAGCGGCTATGCGACTACGTCACGGTGGCTACGCGGCTACACAGCTACGCGGCTACGTGGCTACGCGGCTATGCGACTACGTCATGGTGGCTACGCGGCTACGCGGCTACGCGGCTACGTGGCTACACGGCTACGCGGCTACGTGGCTACGTGGCTAAGCGGCTATGCGACTACGTCACGGTGGCTACGCGGCTACACAGCTACGCGGCTACACAGCTACGCGGCTACGCGGCTACGTGGCTACGTGGCTACGTGGCTACGCGGCTACACAGCTACGCGGCTACACAGCTACGCGGCTACACAGCTACGCGGCTACGTGGCTACGTGGGTGGATGCTTGTTCATTTCCTGATTTAAAGAACGAGGTATAATACATAAGTTGGCTTGTTAATCATTTATGATGATTTTTCTCTTGTAATCGTCGTGTAAAAAAATAAAGTTGAGTTGAATTGAATTGGTAATGCATTACTTTTAGCAGTAAAAGGTCGAAGATTGACAGAAATGAGAAAAAAAATATGTAATTTCAAAAATCTAACCTGTAATCGCTGAAATTGCTTCCTTTTTTTAATTGTTAATAAGCCAAGTGATGTCAGCGAAAAGATGTTCTTGTGCTTTTAGCTTCGAAATGTAGAAAATTAGAGAAACCAAACAAAGTATGTAATTTTAAAAATATAACAAGAAATCGCCTGACACGTTTCGTTTTATTAAGCAGGTTTAGAAGAGATTGATTAGGACAGCGTAGCAGCGTAGCCGGGTAGACACTCCGTTTGGGGTACAGTTTCGAAATGGCCGGGAATTCTGCATTTAAGCCCCCATACTAGTAAAAGGTTCCGTCCAAACTGATCCCAAACTACGTGTCGACATTGCTCGATATAAATTACAGCCTGAGGGTTGAGGCTGCCCCTCCGCACCAACAGTTCAGTTTCAACTATTCAGTTTCAACTATTCAGTTATTTCGGGGGGGGGGGGGAATTCCTGACAAATGGATACGGGGAGGCCCTCTGAAACCATTCACGTGCATTGTAATACGTCCATGATCAAACTCCAGTTCCCTTGTAAAAGATATACCCTGATATCTATACAGTAAAAGATATACCCTGATATCTATACAGTAAAAGATATACCCTGATATCTATACAGTAAACGATATACCCTGATATCTGTACAGTAAAAGATATACCCTGATATCTATACAGTAAAAGATATACCCTGATATCTATACAGTAAAAGATATACCCTGATATCTATACAGTAAAAGATATACCCTGATATCTGTACAGTAAAAGATATACCCTGATATCTATACAGTAAAAGATATACCCTGATATCTATACAGTTCGAATCCTTCGTAAAACCCTTGAGACAGCGGTATTCCTAAGGGAACAAAGTCTTAATTGAGACATTGTACTGAGAGCGCAGGAAAAAGCCCATTGGAGGGCCCTTGGGTAAAATTTTTACGTGCAAAATGTGTTGCAAAAATGTTTGTAAAATATTGGCAACTGGTCACTGTTGTGCTCTTAGTTTATTCTTCAGCACTTGTCTTTTTAATGAGTTGGGGTATTTCCCGTCACCCCTCCGTCCCCCCCCACCCCTCCCTGTAGACAAAACTGGGTGGTTTGGTAAGTGAGTGCCTTCGTACTCGTAACATATCAAACAACGAGTACAGATACGGTGGGGTGGGGGGGGGGGGGGGGGCAAGATGTTGTATCTGGAACCCGGCAATAATTTAGCCAATCACGATTTGCTATTTTTGCCTCGAGCAATATGGATCGGCGTTTAAGATCATCCACTCCATGTCAGGTATATTGCATTCTTAGCCAATGACAACGGGTGTTTGTTTTCAGCAGTTTAGATTTCACCATCTGACCCTCAGTGCACGTGAATTAAAGCTGGCACAATTTTCGCGAATAGAACCATGAAGTTTCTCTGTGCAAAGTCCAACGAAACGTTTATCCTATCAGGTTATTTCCTTTGTATTAATTACAATCCTTTTGCATTTACATTCATTTTGTGGAATCCGTTACTGATAAAGACAGCGTGAATCTTGAGAAGAGTACTGCTTTATGGTGCCTATTGATTCTACATCTTCCACTTGTGGATCAAACCTTGCAGTGTGACCATTCTTTGTAAAGCTACTGAACAGTACTGTACTGTGGTACTGTTTGTTTTACTATACATTGGGGTTCTAACGTTTTCATCTGTGGATCAAACCATGCAGTGTGACCATTCTTTGTAAAGCTACTGAACAGTACTGTACTGTGGTACTGTTTGTTTTACTATACATTGTGGTTCTAACGTTTTCATCTGTGGATCAAACCATGCAGTGTGACCATTCTTTGTAAAGCTACTGAACAGTACTGTACTGTGGTACTGTTTGTTTTACTATACATTGGGGTTCTAACGTTTTCATCTGTGGATCCGGCAAACCTTGCAGTGTGACCATTCTTTGTAAAGCTACTGAACAGTATTGTACTGTGGTACTGCTTGTTTTACTATACATTGGGGTTCTAACTTTTTCATCTGTGGATCAAACCATGCAGTGTGACCATTCTTTGGAAAGCCACTGAACAGTACTGTACTGTGGTACTGTTTGTTTTACTATACATTGTGGTTCTAACTTTTTCATCTGTGGATCAAACCATGCAGTGTGACCATCCTTCGGAAAGCTACTGAACAGTACTGTACTGTGGTATTGTTTGTTTTACTGTACAGTGTGGTTCTAACTTTTTCATCTGTGGATCAAACCATGCAGTGCAGGTTGATCCAAATTTATAAGGTTTTATCGTTGTTTGAAAAGCCAGAGATTTAAAGTTTAGTCAGAGGTATAGTAGTTTTTCTTTCTTTTTTTTTAAGAGGATGTAAGGGTGATAACCGTATAAGTGGGGGTTTTTGATTTAAGAATCCGTTCAAATATCCATAGCTATTCATGCACCAAAGTGGACCGCGCTTTGAAACTTATGGATTTTTGGCCAGTTTTACAATTTGGATGCAGCTCCATTTAAAACTGTATTTAGGGAGATAAGACAATAAAGGATATACATATACCCCATACAAAGCTCCATTTCAAAGAATTCGAAAGCCAGCTTATCGCACTTAAGCTGGCAATTAAAATGCGTATCAAGTGAAGCCATGAATGCCAGCGCGATCAAAACACGCGATCATCGATCCATACCTGTACAGCATTGTTCCTTCCTTTCTGTCTTCGTCAAAAGCCGTGAAGTGAATCGCTCTGTGCACACATGCGTGTCCCTTGTGATATGCTTTGCTCGCCGAAATTGCCAGGAAGCAGCGACTGTGTCGTCTGGTCAGTTTGATCAGCGCGTAGTCAAATCTCGTAGCCTGCGTGTCGCTCCCATTTTTCCACTGTTCGGGGATCTTTGTGGCGCCGATCAACACCGGTCTCCAGTCGATTGTCCTGTTCCTCCGCTGGAAACCAACCCGAAGTCTCGCGTATCCGTCTACAAAGTGGCTTCCGTTATGCAGACAGTGGGCTGATGTCAGCACGTGTCTTGGGGACACCAAAACACCGGAGCAACCAGTGGAAATAATCACGGCAGCGGTGAATGGACATTTCGTAGCATAATGGGGCGGGACCAAGTACCTATCATCTGAACCGTACACTACTCTTTTAACTCGGCGCGCTTTACTTGTGTTGTGCAGGTTGGAAAACGACATGCTCGGTTTGACGTTCTCACGCTTTTTCCCTCCATGTCCCAAATACAGATTTGTGATTGTCTGAATTTCTTGTGTCCGTTTTTCGTCAAACCCATTTAATGAAGCAATTTCGGGATGGAGGTCTTGTTCTTTGTCGTCAAACGAGTTCCGCAGTTCTTTGAAGATCTTCATTGCTTCAGCAGTGTGTGTAGACAAGCTAAGCACTGACAAGCTATTCACAGCAATGAAAGCAAGGAACACAAAGCTAATGGCCATTTTGTCAACTTCAATTCTTTCCTCCAGTCAATGTTCTTAAAAGAGGAGATCTTTTTGAGTGTTTCCTCAACCTATCAGACATAATAACTATCAGTTAATACTGAATCATCCCTGATGTGTACTGACACACTGAGAAATGAATCTTAGGTACTCTCTTGTAACTCCATTATCGTGGGGATTAGACTCGAGTGCACAGGAAGTGGTCTTCATATGCAAAACAGTTTTATTGAAAACCAAACAAAGCTTGTACAAATGCGGCTAACAAGCCTTTGTTGTGGGATTCAAAAATTCGTTTGACCCGAATCCACTCTCGACTCAATTAATCAACAAACAATATTCTACTCTATAAGTAGCAACAGTTAAAGTAGAAAGTTGGAGTAAACAAGAATGGAAGAAGATCGGACAAAACTCCCAAACGATGCATAACAAATCAGTGATTTACACAGAAAACAGTGCCGAACTAATTCTGCTTACCGCTAAATTAGCGAAGTAGTCAGATTACCACACAGTTGACACAGATCGTAGAATTCGGCTCGCTCCCGTAAATTCATGATTTCTTGCATTAAGCCGAGTGACTATTACTGCCTGAGATTCAGCGGAATATCATGTCGGGAAGGTGAAGAGAACACAGCAGTGATAGCAGCGTGAGCACATAACAAAGAAAGCTTGAGATGTTTACCCCCAGCTACGAACTACTGTATCGTGACACGATCATATTACGAAAACGCCACGATGGTTAAAGGGGGCCTGTAGTCATGTCAAAAGTTTGTAATTTTTCTTAAGGAACCTGCCGTCTTCATTTAAGGCAATATGTTGGAGATTCATGAAAGGTCGCCGTATGCAATTCTGTCGATACTACAACGTACAAAGCCCCCCTTTTTCATGTTCAGTTTTTTTTTAATTGAGCACGCGACTTACTCTTTGTGGTGCGCACTTCAGGCTTTCTAATATGGCCAGACATGCAATCGTCGTCGATATATCTCAAGTACAAGCTATGAAAACACGATCTACAATATCAGTCGTCCTCAAATGGAAAGAAAAACCGGCGAGTCTACGGCAGACAAATCACTTCATAAAAATTTTTGTGAGAGTGTCGGTGCATGTATGAATGTTTTGATCCAGCCGAGCAGTTATGGTTATCCGTAAGCCTTTGTTTGTTTATTTGCAGTAACAGGATTTCCGAAATTTGTCCAATATTTACGGACAGGCAGATTTGAGGATTCCGCTCGGTGTTTGAAGGGGAAGTGGCGTTTTGTAAACATGCGAGAATTAGCGCTCGGTTAAGACCTACATACATGGTGGATTCAAGTAAAAACGAGTGTGATACTGGAAGGAGCTAAACCCACCTTATTTCAGCTTTAGTTCGAGCCAGGGACACAGTCATTGTCTATTCTTACAATCCGACTAATCCGACTAAGATTACGAGCTGTCGTCACTGATCAGAGTGTGTTACAGATTATGTTGATGTGACCAGACTTTGCGGTTTTCTTGTTGTATTAGCACTTTGGAAAATACCTGAGAAACGTGTTTTCAGCGTTCTATTCTCTAGGTAAACATTTTAAAAACCTTCCCAAAGTATTAGTTAACAAAAGGAAGCTCTAATCTGAATAACTGACGAGAATAACTCACAAGAAGAAATAAAATACTAGACCTTGGGTATCCATAAATTGCAAAAAGTGTTGCGTTATGTTCGTTCTGAACGGACACGAGGCACACACTCAGTCAGAATTTCAAGTAATACCAGTTCTATAAGAAGACAAAATTCATCCTGTGTTAATCTGTTGTGAGGTGCTTGGATAATATGGAAAATCATTGACTATCAAATAAGAGAATTGACATTGCCATCCAGCAGTGTTGTTTGGGTGGTCCGGTTTTGATTTAATTCTCATGATCATATGTTCCGGTGGGGTTGGCGCAGTGGTGAGAGCGCTCGCCTTCCACCAATGTTCGCCTGGCTGGTTCGATTCCTAGCTCAGGCGTCATATGTGGGCCGAGTTTGTTGGTTCTCTACTCTGCTCCGAGAGGTTTTTCTCCGCGTACTCCGGTTTTCCTCTCTCCACAAAAACCAACATTTGATTTGATTTAGTTTATTATAATACGATTTGATTTCATTACATTTGTGCTTTACAGCGCACCCAATTAGTACGTCAGTGCTAAATACAGTTGACATTCACTGAAGAAAGTTCGTTATCATTATTATTATCATTGTATGTTTCCTTTGATCGAAATTTGGTTGTTTTACACCTCAGGGAATTTGGAGTTCCGAAATTTGGTGCTGTTTTGCCTCGGTTAACTGTGCACCCCGAACAATTGATTTCAGTCACTGTTTTCATTAAAATAAAAAAACAAACGGCCCAGCTTGTGGAATTTTCCGTCAATGTGATTCCAGGGTGGAAGGTGAGATGACGAGGTAAAGAGTTTTTGGGTAAATAAGAGTCGTTTTGAACGGGATATGGCGAGAAAGCTGCGAGAAGGGACCGTGAGGCAGTAAACTGGAGAGAGAAAGAGAGATGAGAAGAGAAAAGAAAGGGCTCATTGTACGCGACGAATGTGTGCCAGAGTTATGTTGAAAAATTTTTTACCTGCCCAAAACCAGGGAACCCTAAAAAAAAAGAGGCTTCTGGTATCTTCGTAGTAACTAATAAAAGGAAAAACGGCAAGAAGGTAGCCTTTCCTTGAATAATAATAATAATAATAATAATAATAATGAACTTTATTTGAGTGTCAACTGTATTTAGCACTGCTGTACTAATTGGGGACACTGTAAAGCACAAATGAAATGAAATCAAATCAAATGTTGGTTTTTGTGGAGAGGGGAAAACCGGAGTACCCGGAGAAAAACCTCTCGGAGCAGAGTAGAGAACCAACAAACTCAGCCCACATATGACGCCGGGGCCGGGAATCGAACCCGGGCCACATTGGTGGAAGGCGAGCGCTCTCACCACTGCGCCAACCCTGCTCCCCATAAGACATGAAGACAGCCTTTCCATGTTCTAGCAAAAATGCGGCACGAGCCTATCCCAAAAAAGCGTAAAAAAAGATACCCTACATGATACAGTAAAAGCCGACTCATGGAAATGCATAAACCAATACGACACGCTAACAGATACTTTAGGAACGAACCATTAGAAAAGTGATGGGGGGGGGGGGGGTGGGGAAAAAAAACAAAAAAAAATTCATTGCAAGGGAAAATGCCAAGAAAAAAAATTCATGCAAAGAAGAAGATAAAAAAAAAATTCATGCAGAAGGAAGGTCCAATTGTGACGTTTTCACACGTAGTAAAAAAATTCGTGCAGAGGGGTTCACCTGAAAAAAAATTCCTGCACAAGCAGTGAGCGAAAAAACAAATTCGTGCAAGCTGAAAATTCCCCACCCCACCCCCCATCACTTTTCTAATGGTCAGTCCCTTTGGGCAGAGATACAAATTTTCAGGGATTTCCCATTTAAACTTTGGACATTTCAAAAGACAGGGTTGGGTGTCAGGTTGCTGTTGCAGGTTTCAAGCTCTGTACAGTTGTTTACCGTCCGTACTGTATTTCAGTGACCGTGAGCAAAACAAAACACTAGCCTAGGCTGATACACTTCGGAACTTTTTCATCGTAAGTTTTTCTTTTCGTTCTTTCTTTCTTTCTTTCTTTCTTTCTTTCTTCCTTTCTTTCTTTCTTTTTTCAGTTTTTTTTTTTCATGAGTTTCACAAGCCGAAAGAGGGAATACGCTTGGGCTATGTGGGCCTCTCTCGATCTCGTTTTTACAACCATCTAGGCTAATCTAACATTCTGCGAAAGAGAAACTGGGAATTTAACCTTCTAACCTAAAAGTTGATCCCTAAAGCTTTCATTAGTAAAGCTAGATAGCTAGATTCTCATTCTCTGATTTTTCTAGATCCCTTTTAATGTTTGATGTTTTCCACAATTCTACTCCCTCTAATCTCTCAGATTTGTTCACGCCTACAAATCAAATACATAGACATTACACCCGATCAGCTGTTGGTAACTATTTTATTAATTATTCTAGAACAAATCAACATAAATACTTGTTTTCAAGGATTGGATCAAAAATCTAGAACAACATCTCACAAATCTCAAAAATTTCAAAAATGCAGTTTGAAGAACCAGTTATCTAGGACCTCATTCAAAATCTTTCAAGATCAGGAAAAGTTATCTTGATGTGAATAAACTAATTCATCCGATCTAAACCTAAATTTTGTTATCTGGAGTAGCTATTGTTTGACATTTCTAAAGTAATGTAGTTTGTACAGTAATGTAAGGTGTAGTTTGTCTTCAGCGTGCTCCACGCTTAGACTAGCTCGGCTATTTGCGCGTAGTTTGTGAACCTAAACCTATTTGTAGATTCTAGTAAAAGATGATGATGATGGTTACCAGTACTGAAAGGTTTTTCCGGAATATTTTCTATGAAAGAATTGGACGATTCTCAGTTTTGTACTTTGCTCAGTAGCTTGGAGATAGAGTTTCACTCCTACAGAGATCTGCATAACGGACGTGCCCTTGAACTTTGTCAGATGATTCATAACTAAATTCCACGGGCTACACGCATCTTTGGCAAGGAGGGCTTATATTTAATTAACAGTCATCAACGGTCAACAGATGTGCGTTTGACGTGCCAATACCTTGTCATGATCACAGCAAGCTTGTGCAGGGAACAGAAATTGATATAATTATAATGCATTTTTAAAATGCGCTCTGAAAATATAAGTTTTTAACATTCTTTTCCGCAATAAATAAATCTTGTTTGACTCTATCAAGTAGAGTGCAACGAAAAGGAAGAATGGCAAACAATTGTGCTAGATTGACCCGCGTATCACCCTTTTCTCCATTAATGCAGGCCTTAAGTTAACTTTCACGGGGTGGTATAGAAAACTAGCCAACAATCACAGTTCTAGCTAAGGAGGCTCTCTCTCTCTCTCTCTTGTTTCAGCCCGTTGTTTCTAATAAAGAATGGCTGCACAATTTGATAATACGTCTAGCAGGGTTGTGATGTTTATTTCTTTACTTTTTACAGCTATTGTTATCATTTTAATAAAAGCGAGACGAGTTTTTTCCACCATACAAATTTTATATTCCGGTTTCCAATGAAAAGAACAATGAGATCTTAACAAACCAGCTTGTATGTTAACAGCACAGGAAACAGTCCATTGAAAGCCCATGAAACAATGCAGTGTGAACATACACCTCAAAAAAACAATGAGTCAGTGGAAATTAGATAATAGTTGCTCGTTTTCTAGTAGTTTAACGGGTGGAATATCAGGGATTTTTATCGTATCAAATTCTTTTCCGCTGCATTAGACTTGTCTAAGAAACATGAAAGCTTAACAAAGACTTTGTATATCAACGGCCCAGGAAAGGATCAAAAGTCAACGGATAGACTACGGAAAACTCCCGTATCGCTGTAAACTTTACTGGATTTGATGACGCACGATTTACGGTGAAAATACATTTTAAAAAACATCTACGTTCGCGCAATTCCCGTGTTTGATTTGTAATATCGCATGAAATCTTCGTTGTTGTTTTTGAACTAATATTTTGTCAAAACTCGATTTGTCAAAATCAAGTAATTCTGGCGCCTTCGACGAGCAAGGTCTTGGCAGGATTTACACGTCAACAGCCGCAGGAAAACGTCCCAGTGCAAGGTCAAATAGATTCGACACGTAGTAATTGAACGGAAGAATAATCGCTTAGTGGGGAACCTTAGTTCCCTGGAAAATAAAACTAGGGCGGAAAACAGAGCTAAGCAGTTGCCTTTTTTTCTCAATATTCACTGCAGTTTTTCTCGTTAAAAATCATTTTATATCAAGTCCCATAGTTTATTGAATAAAAAGAGCAATTTCTTGATCTATGGAGTAAAAATGAAACTGTTTGCACCGAATGAATTCTTCGCCTGGATCCCCAAACAATACGGCAGAACTTGATGACCTATAGTTCTAACGCTCCTCTTTGCGTTGTATGGTGGCGTGAAATGATTTCCTCAAAACGTCTCTTTTCTGATTTGAAAAACAAGGCCCCTCATCTTAGTTTTAAAAGTATTTTCCAAAAAAAAATTAAAGCGTGGAAACGTTTGTGGTAGATTGTTATCAAATTCAAGCGGTAGTGCATAGATGTGTAATAAAGTATTATCGAGATCAAAATTTAAGATTAAAAAAAAAAAACGTGACTCACGTTTTGTGTCTGGCTTTGAAAGAAGTTTGTAGGAAATTGTTCAGCTATAAACACTGGGGTTGAAAGTACGAGTCTAAACTGAATTAAATACAATCGAGTTTCTAACATTCTTATCGCCGACATCGATGTTGATGTACACAGGCACTACTGTCAATTATGATTAATAACTTCATTGCATTGTTTAATATGCGATGAAACTTTTCTGCTTTGTCCTCACAAAATAATGCCGGAATGCGACTTGTTACGGTTGAAGAGTATTTAGTACAATACGTGTCATTAGAATGTGTTGCCTGGATAATTGGATTAAAATTCAAAGCTTGCAAACAGAAGGTACAAAAAAAGACATGAAAAAAAAAATCGCGAAATTTCATCATTCTAGAATATAAGGAAAGAACGTACGCAACGGAAAATGGTTTTGCAATTCCTTTCAAAAGAATACGCTAACGCTGTTTGGCTAATTCAGCTAAGTGTCGACTGAATTTTATCAGTTTAACACAATGTGTCTGTAAGGGTTGGGCGTTTTCACTTCTTAGCTGATTTTGAAATCCAGTTTCTTTCCAAACTCAGAGGATAATGAAAATTGTTTTTAAATGTAGGCCGAATTCATGCGGTAGAAACGGCGAAGTTAGCGCCATGTAGGAAAGCCGACGGATCAAAACTGCAGACTTCAAATCATCAAAAATCCAACTTACTGGTACACTAAAGTCGCGATTACACTGTACACGTACGAAACAGTTAAGGAAAACGTTGACTATAAGAGATTTCATTTTTTACTCAGGTAGGGAAATTATGCGAACCCCACATTTGGTGAAACAAAACTAAATCTTGATAACATTCATCAATAATATATATCTTGAGGACTGACAAATTTTACCGAGAATATTGCAAAAGAGGACAAAGGCAATAAAAAGACAAGGTACTGGGAATTCTTTCAGGACAACACAGAAACAATACTCACCAGTGCAAGCCGTGATAGATGCAATGCAGGCACTCGAAAGTGATAATGAAGTAGAGAGATATAGCTTGTTTTATAGTCAAGAAACCATTATGTACTTCCGGGATCTGATTGATTACTCGTCCCGGCTTTTTGTCTGCCTCGCTTACTATAGCTGTCAGTAAGTCATCACAAAATTCAATAACAATTTAGATTTCGTCTGCAGATGCCTTTTAAGTCAAAACTCTGCGGGTGCTGATTGAAATAGTTCGTTCAATCCACGCGTGAAGAAACAGCGAGTTCCCTGAGAACGGGGATAACAGCCAAAACGCCAAAAATGCAAGGATCACTAACACTACAAAGGAAAATTCTCAAGTTATTGCTCCACAGCACAAAGCACTTGTTGCTTTCATTTCTCGAAGATAAACAAATTACGCGATTTGAAACCTCTGGTTTTGTAAGTTGCGGTTTTTTTATGGAGCCTTGAGGGCGACACTTGTTAAGTGGTTTGTAGTACCCGACATAATGGGCCAGCCCTTAGGTGTGCCGCTTATCTTACTGGCTAGTTGATAAAACTCATATTTGACCCAACGTTCTTTCTTCAAAACGGTTCGTATCATTTTAAACCGATTATGAAAGCGATAAAGTGACCATTTTGTGGTATTCTTCTCTCCTTTCCCCTAGGAACCATTTAAGTTTCCGAGTGGAATATTGGATTTAAATTTCCATTTCCTGTTCTCTTCAAGAAGAATAGCGAAACGGAAAAAACTGTTTGGCTTTCGTCCTGGCACATTCAATATCATTGACCGTACGTGCGGCATATTGCAGAGAAAAAAATTCTTCATCATATTTTTAATTACCCTGGGGTAGAAGAATCTTACGGAGAAAACTTGCTACCTCAATCACTTAGAATTTCCAATTCAAGTCTGGACGAAACGTTTTTGGAAAAAAGTATGAAAAGATCTAAAACAATTTTATTCAGTTCGTTTTTTTTATATCGTTTACCCTATACATTGAGTTTTCAATTTGTCTTCAGTTAGTGCGATTTGACAGTTGGCTTTGGAACCGAACTGAAACCTGTCAAACACTTTACCTCCCACTGGTAGAATTTACCAAACTCTATCACGATTTAGTCTCCGTAACCCTGAAGTATTGCTATTCAAACCCCAAAGCAATGTATAAGATGATTTTTCATCATTTCGCTTTCGTGGAATAACTTATGACCGTCGAGCGCGATGCTCAAACACACTGATCAGGGCTCCGCAGCTATTCCCGCCAGCAAAAAATATGAAAACTTTTGTAGAACGATAAAAAGTCTATGATTGACCAAAGCAACATAGTAAATGCAAAATTGTCTGCATTTCTCCTAAAGAATTTATTGTAACTAAGTTCTCCACCACCATAAAGTGGTTTTGGTTAGTTTTCGTCCTGATTCGTTTCCGGTCGGTCGCCAAGACTCTGGGCGCCTTTTTCAATAATTCAGGTTTAATTTTCTCACGAAATCAATTTTCCTGTTCCCAGAGAGTAATCTGGATTCTTTCTCTCCCTACATCGTATTTCCCGTTCGATGACCACACCACAAAAGCAAACCTCACACACAGCTTTGTCGTGAAAGGTACATAGTGGAGAGCAGGACACAAAGCAATACACCCTTAACAGTTTTCCGCTCCATAAACGGTCTACATCCCCTGTTATTATTTCGGGACTGAGTAAACATGCAGCTTTTTGATGATCGCCCGCAAGACGAGGAATAAAGAATAGAAAGAAGAACTTTCTGGTTAATTTCCAGAGCAAACTCAGTTCATTACGTATTTTCCTCACTGGCCCAAGAGGTATTTGTCTCTCTCCCATCTCACGCTGTTTAAATTAAATGTTTGGGTCAGAATAATTCAACTGATATCAGAGGAAAATTTCAAACAGAATCATTCATTCATAGTAGAGTTTAACATTAAGCACAAATTAATTCCATTCACACGGAGGCTCAGGTAACCGAGGCATTCTTGAAATAAAAGACTTAGCATATATGAACATTTCTTCTCTGGTCGTTTTCTAAGTAAAATTTGATGAACAAATTTAAAACGCTTAAAAGGTTCACTGTGTATTTAAAAGAAAAGTTCACATTGCAACGAGGTGGACAATCACACATAGTTTAATGCTAAGCTGGCTTAAAATAATCTCGCAACTTAAAACGGTTACAATTCACCGACCCGACATCATTGCATGCCTTCTGTTAGTTGAGCACGAACGACCGAGAGTAAAAAGTTGCATAATACAAGGTTTGACTCTGCCCTTTATTAGTATTAGCCAAATTGTATCGGTAACATTACAATCTCAAAAGTTACAATCGCAGTGCCAAATCAAAGTTTGTCTCTGGAAAAGAAAGGCAGAATCAGTTTGAAGGCGTGGAGAGTTAAAGTTGCACCCGTGACTCTCATGGTTCTTTTCTGGGGCGGAGAGAGCTTTGTAGCTGATCTGGTTAGAATCATATTGTATCACCTCAGACTTTCAAACATTAAATGGAACAGTTAATTTTAGCCCATCCAAATTTCAACAAAGAATGTTAGCATTCAGCTAGCCCTAACAATAGTCAGAGCGGGGAATGGGGCGAGACGGAACTCCGTTGTCAGCGGCTTCTTTTGACCGAGAGAGATCTCTGGTTTTAGAGGGGATCAAGTGTCAGATAAGGTTGGTGTGACGAAATCATACACTAATAAAATCCAAATTGTAAATACAAACAGAGCTAAGTTTGATTTCTAACTCTTTTAAAAAGAAAAAAATTGTGTAGGTTGGAATTACCAGGCAATATTTTCATATTCTTATCAGTCAGTTTATAAACACGAAACGGCTCAACCTTAGTCAGTCCATCAGCTGAATTCTTTAGACGAGAATTCACTTTGACCCAATCAAAGATTGAACCTGACATAAACTTTTTCCTATTCCGGCCTGAGCCAGGAAAGGAATTTAAAAAAATGTATAACTTTCCCGGTATCCCTTCTCACCTTGCCTTTATGGTCAGGTGCTCTCTTTAATATTCATATTTTGCATGGTTCATATTTATAGTCTATCAACTTTTTCGTGCCTGACATTTAACCATAAAAATGAAACGGCACGCATTCTGCAAATGAAACTCTTCGTTTTGACATAGAAAATCCCACCTTTTGGCAAATTGAGACGGTCAGAAAAGGTCTTACTTCAAAGACTTCGAACAAGGTTCATTATTGAGCTCGAAATCGGGCCGAGCATTTGCAAGCCTATCAAAGAACTGCCGCCCGCACCTTTGACAATAATTTTTCCAAGAAAATGCTGTTTCTAAGAGCTTTTAAGCGGGTGATGTGCTTGTTAGGAAAACGTCTAAAATGTTAATCCATGAAGTAAAAACAAGCGGTTTTATTTGGTTAATATGTTGGTTAATATGAATAAAAGATAAAATATCCAAAGCCAAAACTAGAAGTTTGCCGATGAACAGGTCACAAGATCCTAGGTAACTTTAGATGCACGTTTTACGAAAAACAAAAACAATATTCTAAGGGCAATTTGATGGTTAGCGTCCACAAAGTTCCCGCCTTTTAGCAGACAACGCTTAAACTGGGGTGTTCCCTGAACCGTGCAGGCGTGAAAACAGGTAAATTTGAAGAACCCAGCCCAGAGATGTTTTTTTGAAAATGACATGAATTGAATCGAAGCATGACAATAACAAGGGAGTAAACAAACACATTTCACCGCGCCTAAGCCTAACGTGCATGGCAGGAACCGAGCGCTGCAGACAGTTTTGAAAGAAACGCTCGTCTAGATTTTTTTTTTGTCATTTTAAACCATAGTCACTTCTCATTGACTGGGGCATTGTTGCTAGAAACGCAGCAATTTTCACAATGATGCCACCTGCGTCAGTGAAAAATACTGTAAATTATCTCAGTGATGCCGTCATCAAGTTTACCCGATTTCAAATACAAATCGGTTTGGAGTGAGGAACAATGGACACGAAGAAGAACCTTTTCGTGTACAGCGAGCGAGAAATTTCCAGCTGTACATTCCAGTTTTCAGATGCCACGACTTGTTGTTTTCGTCGTTCATCTTCAGGTATTTACGTTGGCCGTTTTCATGGCGACGCAAGTCTACTTCCTGACGATGCAAGACGAAGGTAAGCGCGGTGTGGAAACAACGTGCATTCACAATAAAAGGATTTTAAATGGACTTGAAAAAGGCGGCCAGGAACAGGGAGTTAGGAGTGCCTATTGCAACGAGGTGGATAAAACCCGTAGCAAGGCTTCCGGTAGGTTTTATTTGACTTATCAACCTCCCGATGGTGGGTGGAATAATCACCGTATTGCCCTCGAAAATGCCGTTGTATTGGCGAAGTTGCTGAACAGGACGTTAATAGTCCATCCAGTCGCCTCACACGATGTGGCTATTAGTTTGAGGAAAAAACATCTTCGTTCTTGGAGGAGTTTGGAAAAGCAGTGGGGAATAAACTGGGTTTACAACCATATGGACGAGAGAGATCTGGTTCCGATATCACAGGTCCTGAATTTGAAACGATTGGGGAACATTGTTGACGTCTACGAAGTAAGAACAAACCACAAACGATTCTTAACCGCGTTTTCGGGCTTGGAGTGGCACAACGTTTGCCATTCCGATGCAATAGGCTTTTGGGTCGACTCGATTCCGGAGCAGAATAAAAGTTTAATTCTGGGAGTTGACTTTAAATTTGTTGTTAATAACAGCTCTAGAAGCGTTCGGGCGTGTCCGTCAGAGTCGACAAAATACGAACACGAGCAAAAACCAGTAATCCGTGGGATTTTAAGTGAGCTGAAAACTGTTAAAGCCGACATTGTTTACTTAACCCAGGATACTAGCTACAAGGCGAACGTTCAGTTTTTTCACAGGAGTGATGCGGTCAAAGCCCAGGAATGGATTTTTAGTTACATGTCGTTCGCACCTGAGGTGTATAAAAAGGTATTCCAAATCTTGGCAATTTTACCGCACCCGTTCAACGCCATTCATGTCAGGAGAACTGACCACAAAATCAGTGCCAGTTTAGCGCCGTCGCATTGGCTCGAGATAATGAAAAACGCTAATTTCCTTAACGTGTCGTCTGCGCTTTACGTGGCAACAGATGAACTCGATAAGAATTGGTTCAAGCCTTTCTACACAGCGGGCTATCAACTTTATTTTTCGGACGAGTTTTTTCGAACTACGAAACGTTCTTA
Source organism: Ricordea florida (assembly GCA_949710005.1). Taxonomy (NCBI): domain Eukaryota; kingdom Metazoa; phylum Cnidaria; class Anthozoa; order Corallimorpharia; family Ricordeidae; genus Ricordea; species Ricordea florida. The sequence continues at coordinate 8,276,572 of OX453284.1, forward strand.
TGATATGGACATCAAGGGACTTTATGACCAGGTGATATGTATTCACGCTAAACTGTTTGTTGGGTCAAAGAGTTCAAGTTTCAGCGGATTTATTTACCGATCCAGAGGGCAAGTTATGAGAAAGGATGGATTGGTGTTGAGTCACATGCCGATTGGTTGGCTGGGGCACAAACTGAAAGGCAACGCAAAAAACACGTCCGAATAGACTACCAGATTGTAATCTGCACTTGTTTGGCGCCGTCCTGTTCGACAACGTCGTAAGTGTTTCGTCATACCAACTTCCCTAGACAAAAACCGCTAATAAGACCACTCAATGGAAACCCACTTAACAGTTGAAAAGTTCTATAATGTGGTTTTTGTTCTTGATTATTCGTTAATTGCCAAAACTAAATTTTTGGGACTTTCTGTAATCTAGTACATTAGTCCACTTTAAGTGATGTGGTAACTTAGTTTACTACGCGTTCATGTGTGTCGTTGCAGCTCTTTAGATATTCAATTCATAGTTCACTAGATTCTGAAATCTGTTTTTAGTGACGTTGATCACTCAAGTACAAACCCAACGACAACCAAAGATTAGCAGCCAGTGAAGATTGTGAAGGCTGACTCGTTGCGGTAGGTTTTGACAGTTACGTTTTTAAGCTAGTTATGCAAGCTTGAACTACAAGGTAGCAGCACAAAAAGCACAACAGTGAAAACAACGCTCACGCCTTACATTCATCTTAAAGATTAGTTTGAAAAAGAAACCGCGAGAAATCAAAGGTACTTTTTAGTAGGAACGTGTAGCAAAACTACGATTTTCCGTAAAGATTAACCAAAAGCAGCGGTTTCCAAGTGGTTAGGGCGAACGGACTAGTTGTAATCTGGTCGTCCCTGGTTGAGGGTCTCCCAGGGGTTTTGGGGAACAAGGGAACATTAGCAAAATATCGAAGGGAACAAGGGAAACATTAGCCAATTTTTGGGAACAGGGGAACAAAATTCGAAAAATTACAAAGGGGAACAATTTACGAAAATGTGTGGGAACATGGGAACATAGGGCAATTTTGGAAGGGAACAAGGGAACAAGGACCCCCCCCCCCGGGAGACCCTCCTGGTTCAACTCCCGTCCTGACCACTATAGCTGGAGTTTGTAAAACGATCATCCCGAGTTTCAATTCCCCCGCACCACTTGGAATTCTTAACCAAGTTTTTTTTCTATTTTCCAATGGCACTCATTTTAATTTTTGCCCCCAGTTACCACAATGTTCATGCTTAATACATTGGGATAATATACACTTAATATATGGTCCCGAGGGAAACCGTTTTGTAGAGTCCTGATGTTTCCTGAGACGTAGTCGAGCGAAACATCAGAACTCGAGGGAAAACAAAACTAACTAGTTTCCTGAGGGGCCATACGTTAAGCGCTTTGTTGTATATTTAGACTTTCAACCTTAAACGAAATATAGCAAAAACAAAGACGGGGACGCGTGACCAAGAAACAACCAATCACAGTGCTCGTTTTTTTTGAGTGAAAGTCTAGGTAAGTGATTTATTTATTTATCTTATTTATCTCATTCAAACGCCACTTTTCCCTGTCTAGAACGATTTGGTTCAATAATAGTCATCCGAAGTGAAACTACTTTCAGAGAAATCTACATCTTTGAGATACAACGATCTCGTCTCTCTAAAATATAGATAACATGATTGCCTTTCTTCATCCAACAAAATACAGGTCACCTCTACATTTCATTGATAATATTTTTTAATGTAAAGGTTTCCTTTGAATCAAAATATTTTGGTTTTACGGAAAAACATATACCTCTATTTTAAGCTTTATTGGGATGTCGTAACAAACAGTTTCAAGAATGGCTCATGTTTCTTGATAACTTTTTTTTCTGTAGAACGTAAACAATCATGAGTCCTTAAATCTGATTGGCAAACGAACTCGCACGCTAGAGATTGCATAGGTGGTTCACTGCGAATAGCAGAAACGCTCGCAGTCTGAACAATTAACTTTGTATATATTGGCAAAAATTCGGACTGTATATATGAAATAGTCTCCCCTTTTCTTATTTCGTTTTCCATGGAGTTTGATAATCAACTCGGCGGTATGTACGAGCCCATGTCTAATCGCCTGGTACTAATCGCCTGGTTGATGCAGCAGTAATTTACACCCGTAGGAAGTTGAAAACATTAGGGACTTAAAGCAAACTGGACGGTAACGTCTTCGACGGCACTGCTTGGAAAATAAATTTACGTTGCTGATGATGTATCTTTCGCACCTGTTTTGATTAAAAGAAGTTGCGTCATCGCTCCCTCTTGCAAAGTAGTGGAATTCTTCAAAGCAAATTTAACCTCCTTCGCTCACGTTCTCTATAAGGCCTGGAAAATGTCCATTTCCCGTTGTTGGTTTGCAGAGGACGGCAAAAAAACCTACGAGATTGTACTTTACACGTGCCGCATTGCTTTTCTCATTAACGCCAATGTTCACTGCTGTACTAGCTGACGTTCCCGTCCTGGTTTTCTTAAAGTCCTTATTAAATGAGCTAGCGCTAACGCGGTATTAACAGTGCAGAGAAAACAGACTGAACTTTTTTATCGTTTTCAACGTCTGTACTATTTGTTATCGACTTTATTCTTTTTAAACTTGTTTCCAGTCTCAAAGTTTTCTAACAAGAACAAATAGTATGTAACGGTAGATGCAAGTGGAGAGTTTATATTTTCTATTTTCCGTTGCATTGCGGGTAGTTAGACACCATAGACCAAACACAAGGTTTAAAGTTTGGTAACTTTTAAACAATTGGTCATATTATCTAGATAAAAATAGGAAAAAATAGAATGGTATTGGAGTTTTGACAATTGCTTAGAAATTCCTTCTTTATATTCGAGGTAAACTATGTTTCTTAATACATTGAACTAAAATGATTTTATATGTAAATACATTGATATCATTTCTGCGACAGAATCGATTTAATTTTATGTTCATAAGAGAGGAATTCACCGTACTATTAGAGAAAAGGTACAGAAATTCGACGAGCAAGAAGAAACGCGTATTATACCCTTCTTGCTTAAGAAATAGAAAACATTTTCTGTGTTTCTATTGAGTTTTAGTATAAATCTACTAGCGTTCTATCACAAATGCAGCGCTCTGATTGGCTACGCTACCAACTATCCATTCTGTGATAGATAGTGAGTAGCGTAGCAGTGTGCCCTTGCTAACAAAATGGCGGCCGCTTCTTCACGTTTTCCAAGTGTCCGTGAAGAAGATTTAGACAGTTTACTGGTCGAGGCTGTTCCAGAAAAGGCAAATTTTTGAACGACTAGTAGATTTATACTAAAACAATTAGATTATTCGCTCTCGATTTCTATGCGTGATAGTTGACTTAGGCTGCGCCCTCGTCAACTATCACGCGATAGAAATCTCGAGCCGTCATAATCCAAAAGACGCGATTTTTACCGATGTTTCTGTATGCGGACTTTTACTGCACTAGATTGCCTCAGCCGAAGCAAATGATGTAATTTTTCAAAGATAAATGAGAAATAAAGATTTTATTTTGCTTTTTTGTGAACACATCGACATGGAATCAAAGGTCTGCTTTTAATATGGTAGAAAACAACGCAATTTGTAGCGGGTGGGTAGCCGGATCATCACATGTATATGAGGTCACAACATCATGCTATAATGTGCTAGCAAATCTTAGAGAGATCGAGAATGACACCACAAGAAACCACAAGTCTCTTGTTCAAAGCCTCGTCCTATCCAAACGTAACTTTAATGACTTCGTCACTTATCCACTCCCCGCATTTCCGCAGAAAAGAGTACAATGTCTTCAGAATGCTGCTGTCGGTTTTGTCTTACATCGTTTCTTCTCGGAAAGAGACGTCCTTGAGCTTGGCTGGCTACTTACGCTGGAAAATACTCAACTCAGCATTCTTAAGTTTGGACATAGAGATCTTTTAAGTGAAGCTTGGCTCGAATATTTGCAACTGCCTAGGCTCATTCCCAGACGTACGCTGCGCTCTACTAATACGCCAGTAGGAGAAATTCCCTTAATCAAGGGTACTTTCCAGGATTCATTAGCGACTTTATTCAATTCCCTACCCGCAAATGTAAGGGAGTGTCCAAATGATTGCTTTACAATTTTAAAGAGCAGTGCCCGCACGCGCTTAAGTTAAACCTCATAGTTGCCTTGTCAAGGTTAGTTAGTTATGGTAACTCATAATATTTATAGCATTTTTAGATCTTACAATTTCTAACAGTTTTCAACTTGTGCATTGTTTGTAATAAGTTAGATTGTAAGTGGTTAGTTCTTTTGTCAATATGACGGATTCAAAGCTACCATGTAGAAATACAGCTGTCAATAAATCGTTATCATTAGTACATTTCATTTTAAGCTTAGGTCCTCAGATTCCCTTAGGAGGGCAACACGTCCTGTTGAGGAACTTCTTTATGAGCACGACTGGATCGGGGAAGTCAGACGAACTGACTTTACAACTACGAAATATCGTATTCTTTGACGTTTAACCACCCGAAGACACATTGTGTGAATCCTATTAAAAACACAGATATATAAAGCTATTACATTCTTGGCCTTCAGTGGCAAATGCAAACGCACATGCCTCCCTCCCTCCCCAACTTTTGCATGTTAACATTCCTTGGTAATACACTCATGTCCTATATTTTGGAGCCATTCTTCAAGGTAATACATTCATGTCCTATATTTTGGAGCCATTCTTCAAGGTAATACATTCATGTCCTATATTTTGAAGCCATTCTTCAAGGTAATACATTCATGTCCTATATTTTGGAGCCATTCTTCAAGGTAATACATTCATGTCCTATATTTTGGAGCCGTTCTTCAAGACCTGTTTGAGTTTTCGGTAATACATTCATGTCCTATATTTTGAAGCCATTCTTCAAGGTAATACATTCATGTCCTATATTTTGGAGCCATTCTTCAAGGTAATACATTCATGTCCTATATTTTGAAGCCATTCTTCAAGGTAATACATTCATGTCCTATATTTTGGAGCCATTCTTCAAGGTAATACATTCATGTCCTATATTTTGGAGCCGTTCTTCAAGACCTGTTTGAGTTTTCGGTAATACATTCATGTCCTATATTTTGGAGCCGTTCTTCAAGGTAATACATTCATGTCCTATATTTTGGAGTCATTCTTCAAGGTAATACATTCATGTCCTATATTTTGGAGCCGTTCTTCAAGACCTGCTTGAGTTTTCGGTAATACATTCATGTCCTATATTTTGGAGCCGTTCTTCAAGGTAATACATTCATGTCCTATATTTTGGAGCCGTTCTTCAAGACCTGTTTGAGCTTTCGGTAATACATTCATGTCCTATATTTTGGAGCCGTTCTTCAAGGTAATACATTCATGTCCTATATTTTGGAGCCGTTCTTCAAGGTAATACATTCATGTCCTATATTTTGGAGCCGTTCTTCAAGACCTGTTTGAGCTTTCGGTAATACATTCATGTCCTATATTTTGGAGCCATTCTTCAAGGTAATACATTCATGTCCTATATTTTTGCGCCGTTCTTCAAGACCTGTTTGAGTTATCAATCGATAATTACACGAAAACGTTTGCACTTCTACACGTTGTTTCTTACTTGATGCTTTGTTTATATGAATTTTTTCAGCAAGATACCTTGAAAAGCAGAAGAGTTACAATGCTTTAAATGTTTGGTTTATATAGGACATGAATGTATTACCCATTCCATTCCTTTGTCCCGAGTCGCTACTGTAGTATCCCCAGAGGACTGAGCTCTAGTCACGTGATTACCATTATATATATGTATTTACCTAATCAACTTGTAGTTATCAATGTGTGTATTAAAGTAAAGGTTCGCACGTGAAGCGTCTCCCTCAGTGAGAATCGAAAATACCACAGCTACCAAACGTTTTCGCAGGGTGACTGCCAACAAACAACAAGTTAATTACGGTTACACATCCCACTTTATTTTATTAGCATCACGTCAAAACTCACAATGATAAGTTACTTATCTGCATCATCAGTACACTCACCCAGCAGCAACTAGAACCCCTATCATTGATCTGTTGTTCTACAGGGCATAATAGTTCTAGAATAATCTTGCTGGATCCAGTGGTGAATCCGAATTTGAACCCAAAGATAGCAATGACCCATAGAAGCGTCCATTACTACAATGCCACCAACAAATTGCGCACTTCAATTACAACCCTTGCTAATCTCCGTTATTTGTGCCACAATCCGGCATCAATCTGTACAATTCAAGGTAAAAACGCTTTAATTTAACCTAAAAGAAATAACCGAGTCCCTATGTTACTGAAATAAATAATCGCTAACCATGCAATGGACAAGTTCTAGACTAATTTAAATAAGAATTAGACAATTTCGTAATAAGATCTATCCTTCTACGAACCTTCCCTCTGACTTATTGGAATGCAACTTCTCCTTCCTTAACATTAGAGCTTTGCGACTCATGACAATACAAATTGAAAAATTGCAATTACCATGGTAACACAGTCAGAGCAACAAGAACAACGGCAAGAAGAAATGAAATTTTGATCTGCTAAATGAAAGGGTAACACAAGGACTGTTAGTTCCTCGTGCAAATCTATAATGGTGAGAGTACAAATGGTAAGCTTCGCCCAACTCAAAAATAACTAAATAAATCTTGAATGAATCTTGAATGTTACTATCTCTCTGGTTGTTCAATTTCTTTTAGAACATCTACCTGCAAAAAAACTAATTTAACCGAGATAAAGTCTACCCAGCTTGTCTCCAACAGAATTCTATTTCACTTCTGTCAAATAAATATAACTAAATATATGATAACAAAAGGCTCCCCTCGAAGCGAGCAAATATAAAAAATGTCACGAAGTGCACACATGAAAAGGAAATTGGAGTTATTTTACGGCAAAATTGAATCCAGCATTCAGCTGCCATTACGGGTCTCTTTACACGAACCCGCATGTCTTCTTAACCGGGGTTGAATCACCACAAAGACGGGTGACCAAGTGACACCAGGGGTGCTAAGAGGGTTACCCTTCGCGGTGATTAACCCGGGATAAAAGGAAACCCAGAGTCGTGTTATGAGGCGCTATGCCAACTCGAACTTTGCCTTGTATGGAAAAACAATTCAAACATAAAACGAAAACCGTTGCGTCTTGTGTGCATTAATTCAATTAATCTAATCCGTAATTGCATTAGAATACATATATTTGAGATATATCATTAACCTTGTTCAATTTTCACTATATACAAGAGAGAAATGAATTCTCCATAAATAGGCCCGCGGAAACCAAAAATGGAACAGTAGCGTAATTTGCTCAATTTCAAACATTAAAACTAAAATTGTATTATGTTTGTTAATAATTCTATTTATTTAAATTATTCAAGTTACCTCCTCAAATAACAGCTATTCAGCCCCCCACCCCACCCCCCGAGTTTAATTTGTTCGACTTCTCAGAAGAGGAGGGAGCGCGATTCAGTATAACACACAAGGAGGATTCTGATCGTCATCGCCTCGTGAACTCCTCTCGCGTTTCTCGGCCATCCTGAGCTGCTTATCCAATTCCTGCAGCTTCTTCCTGTGTTCCTTGATCTTGATGAGTTCATCCGTCTTGCCCTTGTCAGTCATCTCCTTCTCTAGTAGGTCGGCCATGAGGAAGAGCTCCTCAGCAGCCTTGGCAGCACACCGCTGCTGCCTGACATCTAGCTTGGCCAGCTGCCTCTTGTCCATCTGCACCTTCTCCTTGACGCGATGCAGAATCTCAGATCGCTGCTCAAGTTCCTGCTCCACGTGCTCCAGTGTCTCCTTGTGTACAGCTTCCAGATCAGCTAGCTTCCTCCGTTCGTTCTCTAGCGTCTGGTTGACAGTCACCTTCCGCTTCTCTAGCTCCTGCACAGCTTCCCCTATGGTGAGTTCAGCTACTTCCTGTTGTTCTTTATGCTTCTTCTCCAGCTCTAGCAAACGGACCTTCTCTTTTCTTATCAAGCTACGTTCCGCTTCTCTCTCGTTTTCCAACTCCTCCAGCTCCTCCTCACTCAACGTCTCTTTTTCCGCCTGTTGAAGCGCCTGGTTGTGCTGCCGTTCCAGCAACGCAATTCGCCGTCGTTGCTTGTAAATTAGCTTTTTCCTTTCGCGGCTGTCTCGATCCACATCTTCACACCTTCTCTCGATCTCCTGTTCGCACTCAATCAGCGGACCCAATTCATTTCGCACTGAATTCTCCACTTTTTCTCTCAATGGCATTAGAATTAGTTTTTCGCCTTCCAAATGTTTTTCTAACTTGGTCTTGGTCTCGGTGACCATCAAAGTCGCTTTCTGTAGCGCTGTATGGTGTTTGTTCAACAGTTCCGTGAGTATTTTTCTTTCTTCTCGGATGTCCTTGATTTCTTCGCGTGTCTCTGACTCAAGAAGCTCTTTCTTTTTCGCGAAGTCAGCCTCCGTTAGCTCAACATATTTATCTTCATGTTCTAATTCCTCCAGCCGCCTTCGCGCCTCCTCTACTTTCATCCTGGCAGCTCTTCTCTCCATTATCATTTTCTCCTTCTCAATTAGAGTAGCTTCCTCCATCTCTTCTGCGTTCTCAAGCATCTCTCTCACTTCCTTGATCTTAAAGTAAGCCTGTTCTTGAGCTCGTTTGTGCTTAGCCTGGACTTCCTCAAGACGCTGCCACTGTCCTTCAATAGCCGACTTACCTGTCGTGAGGCTGCGGAGGCCCTCCAACGTTTCCTGCTCTACTCTGCGGACTGACTCCTTGGCTTCTGACACCTCCCTTTGGCCTACTTTACGCTGCTCTTCATAATCAGCCTCCAGCTGCTTCAAACGCTCCCGGAGCACATCTAGCTCCGATCGGTTTTCAGGTTCCGCCCTCGCAGCGGCTTCGGCTGCAGCCTCGCTGCGTCTTTCATATGAGGAGAGCATTTCATCACTTGCGGAAGGAGTGAGTGTCCCCGGCGAGGGCGAGCTGCTGTTTCGTTCTGCAGTTTCTCGGGCCTGTCTTTCGGCCACTTCTAATTCTTGTGTTTTAGCTTCAATTTCCTGCTGTAGTTTCGCAACCTCTTCACGCTGCACCTCTACCTACACGAAAAACGTCACTTTTAGTGTTTCTCGCAACCTAGGTATTCTTTTACCATACCATGCGATCAAGATATTACGCCAAAATCATCCTTTTTTCATAACAGGTATGGAAGAATCTACTGCATACATTTTCACGTGTGGAGAGCGCTTACCACGCGAGAAAACTGATACTCTACGGGGACCTTAAAGAAGAATCGTTAAAGGAGAATCTTTTGGGGAGCAGGATTGGCGCACTGGTGAGAACACTCGCCTTCCATCAATGTAGTTGCTTCAAGTGGCCTGCCAGCTTCTTTGACACTGAACCCAAAGCACCTACTACCACTGGCAACAATTTTGTCCTTGTTGCTATTATTAATATTATTATTATCATTATCATTCTCATTATCATTATCATTATTATTATTGTTTTTATAACACAGTGCTCATTTCAGGCACTGGAAGTTTGTGAGGGTCGGATCACATGATCTAAGACGTCCACAACTGAGTGGAAAGTCGAGATCCAAAGGGTAATTTCATCTACTCCACATTAGCTTTATCCCTCTAGGTATCGAGCACTATTACTATTACTATTATTATTATTATTATTACTATTATTATTATTATTACTATTATTATTATTATTACTATTATTACTATAACTATTATTACTATTACTATTATTATTATTACTATTATTATTAATATTATTATTATTATTATTATTATTATTATGTAGCTTTAAGGGTAAGATGAATCTTGGGAAGCTACTGTTATATAAGCGTGTTACCTGTCGCCGCTCGCCGTCCCATTTTTTTTCCAGTTCTTCTTTAAGCCTGGCCATTTCCTGCTCCTTTAAGTGTACCTTCCTCCTATGTTCTTCCTCTAAAGCCACCAAGCGCTGCATCTCTGCTTCAAGTCGCTGTTTCTCTTCGTCTTGCTCCTGACGAATCCGCTCCTTCACCTGTAAAAACAACAATGGTGATACATCTACATTTCTTGAACAGAACAATTATAACACCACAATTATCTGACTAATAAATAAAACCCCAACAGCAATATGTAAAAAATTATGCAACCCCTTTTATGACAGTTTGGAAGGAAGCAAGTATTCGAAACCATGTTGTTAAAATAGAAAAATATAATGTCCTGATGATTAATTAACAATGCTGGTTCATGTGACTCAATAGCATTTATCTTGATATCTAAACCAAAGAATGCAACCCCTTTTATGACAGTTTGGAAGGAAGCAAGTATTCGAAACCATGTTGTTAAAACAGCATATATCATGTCCTGATGATCAATTAACAATGCTGGTACACTGTGTGACTCAAGAATGCCTCGTATCCATTTTGACTATCCGATCCAAACAGTAACGTGGGTTTGCCTTATTGCCTGTGCGGGAAATACCTGTCTTATTTCCTCCTCTGCCCTCATGCGTGCCAGTTCTTGTTCTTGCCGTATTTCCTCTAGATATTTCTTCTGTTGGTCCAGCTGCTGATGGCTTGCGTCCAGCTCCTTTCTTCGTTCTACTTCTTCTGCTGTTCTGATCTCGGAAGCTTTCTGTTGCTGCGACCGAAGGTATTCCAGTTCCCGCCTGTAAACGAAGCAACGATTCATTTTGTGCTCACAACGAGAGTTAGAATGCCTCAGAGCCAAAGATGTTCTGAAATTCAGACTGCCCTAGTTATACCAGGATAGAGAAGAGAGATGAAGCAAAAAAATGACTGGGTCCGATCAGAACACGAAAAAGATGGTGAAAACAGGGGTGGTAAATGAATACGTGCAAACCAAGGAAATAACTGAGTCCGCTTGGAACACAAAGAGGTGGCCATAAAAACAGGAGAAGTCATATGAATATGGTACAGAACAAGCAAATACATGGGTCCGCCTGGGACAAAACGTGGACACAAATACAGAGTTGGTCAGATGGCACACACAAGGCCAAAACAACCACAAACCTGGCTTCCTCCAGCTTGTCCGCTGCTTCCTGTTGCTGTGTTTCAAGGCTTCGTCTGAAACACAGAAAAATAACAGTTGAGTATCCTACTGAAAAAAAAATTACTTGCAACCCAACGCTTTCAGCTAAGCTACTTCGGACTATGGCAGCTCACAGCCAATAAAGGTCGCTCCCGGTAAAGGATACAATATGACTGAATCAGTTTAGTTTGTGACTGACAAACTTGTTCTAGGCACTATGGTTGATTAAAGTCACCGGGATAGACTGTAGCTGGTAAGATAGCAAATGATGGTTGTACTAGAGATGTTCTTCACGCACTATGCTATTTTAGTAAAAATCTACCCGTATAGTAATGCAAATGCCGCAATCTGATTAGCTGAGCTACTGCACGCTATCAGCCATTAGAGTGCAGCACTTGGTTGAAGATGGCGAAGTCTTCACGCTTTAGCGAAGTTTCACAGGAAGACTTCGTATTTTGGTATTTTTCTCACCGGCACATGATTCGTTTATGACGATTTTTATTAAAACAATTAGATTATTCGCTCTCGATTTCTGAGGCGATAGTTGATTCCGCCTTGGGCCTCATCAACTATCACCCCATAGAAATCTCGATCTCATAGTCTAATTGGGAAGTAGATTCTGATTCTAATGCATACCCCTTTTAGTCAAAACATTCGACCTTGTTAAAGTAAACGTAAAACACAACTCAGTGCATGTTCTAAAAACAATCACAATACTCATTACCTTTTCTGTAAGAGTATCAATATTTGAAAGAAACGTACATACAAATGTTACATTAACGGTACAAGAAAGTAACTTAATCGTTGCCAAAAAAAAACAAAGGTGTTGATGAGAGAGGAGGCGAAGACGTGCTTTCCTCAAAACTATGCATTTTCGACGCGGGAAGGAAAACGTACCATAAAGAGCAATTGTTAAAGGACAAACCGGCTACATTACACGAAGCCCTAGTCTCAAACATAATGGCCAACTCTCTCTTCAAAGAACGATCATTCTAAAGCCATATTGGAAGTTAACATCGAATGACTTACAAGGTAAAATAGTAAAACAACATCATTGTGTACCTGCTCAAACAGAGATTATTTGAAGATAACTTTATTTCACCTCGACTATCGCCCCTTTTACTGAAAGGCTATGCCAGTCACTCTCCAAGTATGTGCACAAGAAAGTGCATGTTGTGGTTCAATTTTTTTCCTTGGTTTAAATTTTATTTTCCTTGGTTTTTTGGTAGGGTAATGTAACAATGAGTTTGAAAAAAAAAAAGAAAATAAAATTTAAACCAAGGATAAAATTGAACCACAACATATTCAACTATTTCTATACTAGAGAGCACTCAATAAAAAGAGGCAGACGAAATGGCGTGTAAACCGCCAGGTGAACTCAAGGCGGAGATAGACCAGCAGTAGTGATTCCCAGTTAATATATGCTCAAATATATACTACAAATTGGAGAAGCAGGAATTGGGTTATGCAAAGGAGAAATACCAGAAACAAATACGGTACCATTTCCCTAAAAGCAATTTTCTACTGGGTGGCAGGTAGACTTTCATCGAATTTGAGGCAACAGACACTCACCTCTGCTCCTCAATTCGCCGAGTCTCTTCTTTATACTGTCGCTCAAGTTCCAAGCTAAAAACAAAACAGCAATTCAAGTGAGGAAAACAACTTGAAAACGAAAAACAAAGAACGTCACGTGCACGGAAAACCCGCGCGCACGAAAAGTGAGAAAGTTCTTCTTCCCAGTCTCTGCCCACAATGTGGAGTGGGATTAACCCTTTGACTCCTAAGGGTCTCCCTGTGAGGAGCAAAATCGTCTGGCGTTAGCTAGAGTAAAATCCATAAAGTCTCCCTTATAAAAAAGGGTTAAGGAAGGGCGACTATGCCTGACCCTTAAGTTACCAGCCAAGGTATAATCTAGGCCGAAAGTGTTGAGACATGAGTGTTGATTATGTCTGTATGTGTATATGTGTAGGAAGCAGGGGAGTGAGGGCGTTGAGGTAACGAAGGGTAGGGTCTCTCAAATATGGTTATTTCCCAAGTCACAATGGTGAGGAATAACGGATGAGAGATATACTGTGCACATATATAGTTGGAGGAAAATATAGACGGTAACTTATCACCTCAAACACCTGACACCGATTTCACCTATTCAAACACAAGTAGAGGTTTCACTTCTCCGGCAGTTTAAATCGACGAAACAAAAGAAAAATAACAAATAGCAGAAATCACAGAATTTACCCTGCATTGTAAAACATGTATGAAGGTTCCCTGTCTGACTCTGTTGCGATGTCTGCCAGATTCTCCATCGATTCATACTGTGATAAAAAAGAGTACTTTATTAACTGAAGAGGCCAACGATTATGAGGGCCAATTGAGCATACCTCACTCACTCTCTGCTATTTAAATTACATGTTGCCTCTCCAGAGCGTTTTCAGCACTTTTGTCTGTGTATCACTTAACGCCCAGGAAAGACGATAAGGCATTCTACGGTTTCCTTAGCAACAAGTACTGCAGAGAAGTGATAATTTACAGCCTCTCAGAGAGCAAGAGGTAGAGCAAAGGACTTCAAGCACTGGTTAAAACATTAAATCACAATGAATTGTTTAAAACGTTTGGTGCACGCTACTCAATGGATTTACACTTTTGGTTCTTAATATGCCACGAGAAATTTGCATCAACGCTTGAAAGAGAAAAACGATGAGAAATCTGCTAAGGCGATAAATATGTCTCCCAAGAAACACACAAAGTCAACAACAACTAACTACAAGCAACAACAACAAACAACTCACGTATCGTTTTTTCCTGAGTTTAGCAGCTTCTTGAGGATGGTTGAATCGAAGCATGTTGGTTTTTCCAAGTAAAATAACATCACCTGTAGAAATTAGCGAGAGAATAAAACATCAAACAGCTACGGCCAACAAAGGTAGGGCCTAGAGTAGCCATGACAACCCCACAGAAGACACTACACACAGGTGTCACAACGTTACAATCATTTATAAATTTATTTTTCATCTACAATCACTTTCATTTATTTATCAATCATTTATTACAGCACCAAACCAAGGCTTTGTCTAATCGTGCACCTGGTTGAAATCTGAACGCATCGTTTAGTTAAACTCTTTTATTTTTACCTTGGCTTATTCTTTGTGACTTGCTCACAGGTAGCCCATTAACCTGACACATGGCAGCGATAGGATGCAGTATGACTGTGCCTTCAATGCTTTCCACGATGCAGTGTTCAGCCTCGATACCTGGCCCGGATATCACTGTTGACAATGGGATTAAGTCGGACAAGATCAGAGGACGAATGAAGTAGACTCTATGTCACGACAACCTCCTCATGTGTACGAGAATTGACAAATTTAAAACATATTATTTCTTAATTCGCGCCGATTCGGTGGTATTTAATGTGGGAATGGTAGCTGCTTGCTCCACATCGCATGATTACTTACTGTCCAATCTTGGACTGAAAAAAGTAGCGTGACTTACATTTGAAAATTAAAAGAACGGTACTGTACTGTGGTACTGTTTGTTTTACTATACAGTGTGGTTCTAACTTTTTCATCTGTGGATCAAACCATGCAGTGTGACCACTCTTTGTAAAGCTACTGAACAGTACTGTACTGTGGTACTGTTTGTTTTACTATACATATGGTTGTGATTTTTTCATCTGTGGATCAAACCATGCAGTGTGACCACTCTTTGTAAAGCTACTGAACAGTACTGTACTGTGGTACTGTTTGTTTTACTATACAGTGTGGCTCTAACTTTTTCATCTGTGGATCAAACCATGCAGTGTGACCATTCTTTAAAAAGCTACTGAACAGTACTGTACTGTGGTACCGTTTGTTTCACTTAACAGTGTCATGGTAACTTTTCCATCCGTAGATGAAACCATAAAGTGTTAATAATATACAAATGAAAATCTAATTTCAAAATTCTACACTGTTTGGGATAAAGACAACACAACAATACGCACCAATGTCGGGGTTGAAATTAGCATCCTCTCGACCAATGTACGTCATGCCGTCCTGTTAGTGAAGAAAAGAGAAATCAAAATGGGAAAAAAATATCAGGAACAAGAAATAATAATAATAATAATAATAATAATAATTATAATATTAATGATGATGATGATGAACTTTAATTGAGTGTCAACTGTATCTAGCACTGACGTACTTATTGGGGACACTGTGAAGCTCAAATGAAACGAAATGAAATCATATTAATTTAAATCAAATCAAATCATATCTTGGTTTTGTGGGAACGGGAAAACCGAAGTACTCGGAGAAAAATCTCTCGGAGCAGAGTAGAGAACCAACAAACTCAGCGCCCACATATGACGCCGGGGCCGAGAATCGAACTCGGGACACACTGGTGGAAGGCCAGCGTTCTCACCACTGCGCCAACCCTGCTCCCCGAAAGAGAAAGGAAATAACAGAAACCTTTTTGGGACATTAATGTAGTAATACCTTTAAATGATAAAGTGTTACTCCAGTACTAAGCACATCATCATCGATACAGACCAAATGAGGCAGTTCAGATTCCATTTTGATACCAGCACCTTCATACCTGAAACCTAATGCTCGCTCCTGATAAGAGAAGGGAAGAGAATTTCACAGTCAGAAAAATAACAAAACATAGTTGATCAGTAGAGCAATTTGACGACCAAGTGAAAGTAAAAGAAAATAAAATATTGTACATATAGCATGCATTTGTTAAATGAAGTTATAGTAACTTCAGTGCCTGAACCGCCACTCACAGTAAATAAAACGCGGTGTCACCATAGCATATTATAAAATTAACGCAGTGGAACACTACTGAGCGGCACGCGTTGCGATTTGTTATTGAAGACCGTCATATTGGATTTGTTTCCAGCGTTCTTCCACACTTGGTGACGGAACGCTTGACAGGGTAATGTGTAGTTCAAAAAGATAGCACAGAAATCACCACCTGGAAATTTTTTTAAGTTCTTTGCTTCTGCTCTATACTGAAATCAATTGATTGAACGTATTATTATTTGGCCTGTCCAGACCGGTGCGTACTTATAATGGAAAAAAAAAAAACATTACTAAAACAATCCTAGTATGACGGTCGTACGCGATGGCCCGAGCAGGGCCGGAAAACGCCGCGCGGCCCAACGCACGGGCCGGCGAGACGCAGCCGCTGGAAAATGAGTAAAAGAAAGAAAATATTTTTTGAGTAAGTTATGTCAGGCTGGACTGGAAAATAGTTAAATCTCGGTCATAACGTGGAGGGCTCTCTGCGCTCAGGCGGTACATTATACGCCACGACATCAAGCCAAATAATTTCTCGCCCGGCCCTCGCACTAAGTCAATAGGTGCATAATAGTAACCTCGATTATTTTCTGTGTTTCGCGCCATTTGCTGGTCCAGTTCTTTGTCAGTTCTTCCACTCTTGCTTCGTTTTGATGAAGTTGTTCTGTCATTTTTGTTTCCTCAGCGGCACCAAGCTCTCGAACACCATCCTGAAAACAGAATATACCAATTTCATTATCCCATGACCCTTTAACCTTGACATTCAAATCCCAGCGGTATATAGAATATTCGTCCCATGAACCCAGTTTAACGGTCTTGCTCCCACGAGTCTTCTATACCTAAGTGGTGGAGCGTACGAATTAGTAATCAGAAGGTCGTAGGATTGACTTCTATTGGATTTTATTTTTCCGAGATTTTCCTGTGACTGTGCTGAAAAATACACCTTTTACAAATTCTCCGGGCTCAAAATACACTATCTTCATTGTTCCAAAAAATACCAAAAAACACACACAAGGTCACTAAAGATTAAAGACGTGATACATCAAACACGGTGGAGAGAATTTCATCATCAACTAAGAAACTAGAAGGTAAATCGCAAAAAGCGCTTAAACAAATACTGTGCATCTTTAAACCTCAGCGACACATGGCTTGTGTCAAAAATAACGTACGGGACAGTCATTTACTTTCCAAATTAATGTCATGTTTCAGCCTTTCAAAAATACATGTCAAGAAGTCACATTATCATAACCAACAAAACAGATGAAAAACAACGCCTTGATTAAAACTGTGTATCTAAACCTTACTTGAGTATCTTACTTACACATTATTTGAGCTACGTGGTTCCTCTTCCCACCTCTCCCCCCACCCCACCCCACCCCCGCCAATTCAGTTTAAAAACAAAAAAGTCACGAGTGGTTCTATTCAATTTCTGATTGGTTTATAGCGAGTAAAGCGGTGTCCTTACTCCCGTTGGGCTAAACAATTAACGTAGCCACAAAAAAAGCTATCAAGACATTACTTTCCACCGTGTGAGCTGGAAACCGTTGTGTTGTTAATGGGCCGCAAACACTGTACCTGGCCATGAGCCTGTAACATCAGCTTCAGTCTGTCAATCTCCGCTCTCAACTCTCTGATGAGTTTCACGTTAGGATCCTAAACCAAAGAACTCGGCTCAGTGAGAAAAGAGAAATTCAAAAGACATAGGAACAAAGTGGTATGTGCAACTATATAAGCTTCTTGTGATAAAATGTGACAAGAAGAGTCATTTGTAAGCTACTTTTCACTGAACTCTTTCATTCTAAAAGTTATCAAGACAAACCTCATTGACGGTTGGTTTGTTGATGATATTCTTTGCTCTGTTGGCATATCTAAGAGTGCTGAGAGTCTCCGAGTAATTCACATCAGCTGGTGATATAGCTGTTTAAACAAAACGTATGCAGTTGATATTGGAGAAAACAATGACTAAATGAAATAGAGCCCAAAAAAATAATACCGTAAGGTACAATGTAACCACAACCTGTCACAGGCAATGTTGAAAAAAAAATGCAAGTTCTGCCAATAAGGAAAAAACCTATCAAGCTGCTGATAGGTAGGAATGCAGGTTGTTTGGTTCACAAACATCATTCAGTGGTCTTGGTTAAGTTCCTTTTGGGAGAACTCAGACTTTTTTCGCGATTACAATGTGTTGAAAAAAGGTCTTATGACAATAACTTAATTTTTGTACCAACGGGCTTCCTGTGAACCCAAAGATACTATTTTGTCATGTATAATTCTGTAAGTAACAATAGAACCTTTCGGAAAAGAGCAGTAATCGCAACGTCTCGGATTCCCTTCGTATTTTCCGATTCTTTTCGCCGGGCTCCGATATCTTTCAAGTGCGTTGGCTCTGCTTTGCTTATGGTCTTCGACGCTTGCAAAGGGAAGTTTGATGTCGCTTTTTTATATATATTTTTCTTTTTATTGCTCTAATAACCAGACACAGTTTTCACAGATGCAAGAACGGCCAACAAGTAGAGCAAGGGAGCATCGTGCAGGAGGTCGTTGGTTCGAACCTCGGCCGGACCATCACTCAGGGTCTTTAAAAAACTGACGAGACGGTGCTGCTTTTACAAGGACATCTGTAACTGGTCAGACTTTCTAGTCTTCTCGGATAAGGACAAAAAACCGTAAGTACCGTCTCACAACACTTGTTCGTAATAATTCGTGGGACGTTAAAGAACCCACACACTGTTCGCTAAGAGTAGGGGATGTAGAACCTGGTGTTGTGGTCTGACCGTTGTAGTAATACGGTTATAATTTCTATGTCGAGCGTTTCCTACATGAGCCCCTGGCTCGGGATATTGGGCGGCCACTCCCCACGTTATCGACAATTAGTAAATTGATTGATTGATTGATTGATGCGTGAGATAATCTTTGTTCAGTTTAAAACGACTACTTTGCTAGCTGGCCCATCCTGTAGATACTTGAAGGCCTAGACTGCCTATTTTTACAAAAATGATTATGTTCTTATCATTTCACTGGGAAACGAAAGAAATGAATCTCCTTACCAGCAATCATAATGGTTTTTGCATTTCCACCTAAACTGTCTTTGAGCAGCCATGTTAAAACAGAGTTACGGTATGGTATGAATAACTTTTTCTTGGAGTCTTTATGGATGGTACCTTCACTTGCTTCAGCTGCCCATAGATGAGAGAAAAAAAAGATCACATAATACAGAAGAATTAAACCATTTTCTTACAATTATGTAATAATATACATCTTCATAATAAAGTAAAATACTCGATTATGATTTAAGAGCAGAGCAGTTCAAGTAACACTACTGCAAAAAGTGTAACACCAGTGCAAGAAGTCTAGCACAAGTGCAAAATAGACATCAAAATTCTTTAATGTATAATTATTAACAAGACATCATATGGTTTTCTTGTTCCAGTGCTCGAAATTAGAAAAAAATCCAGGTTGTCCTTATGGCAAATGCCAGACAACCTGGCCCCTGACTTTGGTTGCCCTGATAAGGGCTTGGTTGCCCTTGACATGTTCTATGATTTTTGCCCAGTTATAGGGTTTGACCAGGGAAATAAAACCCCTATCAGTATGCCTCTGCATTACCTCAAAATCGTTGAAAGATCTGTAAGCACTGATCCCACAATGCCCCAGAAAAGACTAAATACGCGTGCGCCAAAATATTTCGAGGAGGTCTGGGTTTGAAGACAACACGAAAAGTTTATCGTGGCTTATTGAATCAAACGAACGGCATTCAATTAACGGTTACAACCTTCCATTTCCTTTGTTTACAACTTGTCATGGATCCTCATCCATCTATCAGTATCAGGAGATAAACCTCGCATTTAGAGCTGTTTTCGTGTCTCAAGTTTATAGCGGGGCTCCCGCGCGCGAAGCGCGCGTGGAGCAGAGCCCCATACTCATGGAATATGGTCAACCTCTTTTCTTTTGGTTGTCACGTGACTGACCGAGCGTACGTACGTACGCGTCTACAGATTGTACGGGTAGGGTAGGGGAGACTATCAAAAGGAAGGGAGGGGTATCTCAGGCTTGTCTTGGCAAATCCACATCTTTTATATTGGACATTCATAATATGGTCAATTGACAGCTGTCAAAACGGGATAGCCACTGACCAGCATCACATGACCATATTGTGGGCTCATGTGTCAACTCATCGAGGTGACGTGATTTATTTGGAAGCTGTTCTGGTAGCCCGCATATTTTTGGCGGGAAATTGCGTTGACGACTGAAAAAGAAATTTTCAGTTCATTGTCTTTTTGAAACACAATATTACTACTCTACACTGTTAAAGTTTTACTAAAGGATAAACGAAACAATTTCTATTGCTATGTCAACAAACAATAGCAGAGAAAATATAATTTGAAGAACACAGGGTTCAGGTGAAGAGCAACGGGAAAGAGAGCAAGAATTAACTGAGGAAGAATGAGCGAAGTAGATCGCCAAAGAAGGCGCGCTCGGGAAAGAGAAAGGAGACGAAATTATCAAAATTATCAAATTATCAATTATCAAAAACACAAAATTTTAGCGAAGAAAGCCGAGAAGCGGAAAGACTCCGTGCTGTGGAAAACAGACAAAATTGTAGCGAAGAAAGCCGAGAAGTGGAAAGACTCCGTGCTATGGACCACAAATTTGCATAAGGTTTGTCTGCAAAATATTTGCTCACTGATGCGTGACTCAGCACTCGCACTTTCCACTTTCCCTTAAACTTGACACTTGACTTGGAAAACCGATTTCTAAACAAACCTTCTTCAGAAAAATGATCTTCTGAATGCACTACTTTTGAATGAGAAGCAAACTGATGAAAGATTTCAAATTTTTATGTCCTTTAATCATATAAACATCTCCCCTGTCGACGGCTAAGAAATACTCCCGCGGGAATTTTCTCTTGGCGGCAAATTGCAGAATGTAGCGCTTTCACTGGCAGCTTTTCGCGTTGTCATTTAGTGTGTCGATTGAGAACTTTGGTTTCAACGCCGTTGTTTTCGTAAAAAATGTTCTTCTAAATTGTAAAATGTCTCAAATGTATGTTAGTCATTCACGTGTTGCGTTGGACCAGCTCTACTTATAGTTCACACTTTTACGGTTATTTATTTCTTTTGTTAAGTAACTACAGCTGATTGTAGTGAATAAATGAGGGCAGTAATTTTTTAAGTAATGGTCCGCGTAAGAACTAGGCAAAAGAACAATAGGCTAGTGCAATAGCTCTAACTTTTGATTGGCGCATAGAACAATGCTAATACTTGACCGTGACGTAGACAGGAGGGACCTGGGGAAAACTAAGGAGGAAAATGTTGTTTATGTCGGGTTTTTCATTGTTTTTTCGGCGATTTTTGGCCGTCCACCAATCAGATTCGTCGATTTAATTGATATTAACAATTAAGAGTTCACACTTTTTAATCGATTTTGCGTTTGACCTGCCTAGTTCTTACGCGGACCATTACTTAAACTTACAATGTAATTAAGAAAAGAATAATTAATAATTATTTTTTCATTCTCGTGAAAAATGTTTTTCGGGCTGGTAGATGTTGGTTACAGCTTGCCCGAAGGGCAATCTGTAAAATTAATTTTCTTTGCACCCTGCTTGGAGTAAACATTTATTTTACCGAGGTGTTCGTTTTAACACGAAAATGACAAGAGTTGTGTCCTGCATTTCCCAGTAGCGTGTACAAATCTTTTAAATACATTTACGCAAATAGAATGGTTAATTTCATCAGGAATAGAATACAGTACATTGATAATTTGTGTTTTTTGTAGAATATACTCCATGACTTTGTAGGTACAAAGACCGTACTTATGGCAGACGAAAGTTTAGACAAAAATCATAGCAAGTTAACCGACCTCGACACTTAACTATAATTAAAAACGTTTGTGAATTCCTTCGCAATATTTTAGAATGCTTTTGCAGTTTAAAGTGAAATGAAAGTACTAACGGGAGCCCCGCTTTTAGGCTTGGCTAAATCTATATATTAGCTTCTGTTCTTTATTCTGTTGCGCATCACAGTAATGTAAATACTTCAATTTTTTCCTGGGTTGTCCAACGAATTCTTCTCGGGCAACTAGCCCTTAGTTTTTCCTAAATAATGGTTGCCCGAACGCAGTTTTAGTTGTCTTGGGCAACCGGGCAACCGCTAATTTCGAGCACTGTTGTTCCAGTTGCGGTTTATTAGCACTCTTGAGTTTTTCAAAAGGCTTAAATAGAATAGAGCCGCTTCAGCGAGTGCAATTTGCGTTTTCCGAAAAACTAACTTGTGTAAATAAGTCAGAGATTTTAACTCAAAACTGCATGATTACCATTACTACAATGGTAGCAAAATGAGTTACTTAACTACAAACAATGAGGAACTGCTGCAGTCCTCAGGGTTCAGACAGTATCAAATTACAGTATTGTTACAACATGTACAAGTACCACATAGGGTGTATGATGTTGTGGAATTCGGTTAATTGTTTTTTTTTAGATAATAAAAATTTCATTAGAAATGACCAAATGCATTACAGCAAATTGACTTCAATAAGCAGCGAAACGACTCTGTAGTAAAACAACTGTAAACCCCGCATGGAGTTCAACAGCATACATGTCCCTATTAGAAATTAAAGTAGAACAATAAAGCAGGTTTTGAGGTTACTGCTTCTGAGAAACTCAAAAAAGTTAAAATTTATGTCCAGTACACTATAAAATTTATCTCTTTTTCAGATACATAATTTAATATACAATTATTACATACTGTTCACACATACCTAATGCCGATATGACAGTTCCTAAAGTGACCAGAGACTTGTTGATGTTTGCTCCCTCCTTTAACCTGCTTCCTGTAGCTCCTGTAGAGTTTGCTCTTTCACTAATGGTACAACAAAATAAATCAAAAATTGTTGTCATGAAAAACAAAAAAATGTGTGTACTGTACATATATTCCACATAAAGAGCTTGGAACTCAGTTAGAAAAAACATCTAAATCTTCTCTCAATATATGGTTTCCTGTTTACTTTTTGCATACATTGTCTCTCAGAAAATACTGTCACAAAGTGACAAAACTCCAAGTACATGTACATATATGCACAAAAATTCTGGTTACTGTGGTGTTCCCAAGGTTCAAACATTCACAGTCCAACAGAGTTTTCAAAAACCTAGCATTTTCATTTCCAGACTGGACCTTTTAACAAAGTACAGTACCAGGTTACGGGAGCAAACAGTTGGTCACTGTAATGCAGCAAGATCCAAAGTTTCAGGACTATAAAGCTCAATGACAAAATGGTTGAGCAAGAAATGGCAAAAAGCAACAAGGGTTGGTTCAATGAAACAGCACGGTCAAACCATCTATTCACTATTACTGTCTTCTTTGTTTATATTTCTGTCTCATTAATATACATATTTTTGATTATTTGGACATATGGATTATAGAGACATTTTGCACAAGGCCCAATGAGTCTGGATAACCAAGGTTTGACTGTAGTTGTTTCTTTTTTTGTCATGCAACACCAGTAGCTGTGTTGTTTCCACTCAGCTTGGAAAATGAACCATCAGCCAAGTAATGATCAATTAACAATCTCTCACCACTAAAAAAACCACCACCAAGCAAACAGGTAATAAATAATAACAGTATATATAGGTTATTCACCAGCCGGGACGTCCGTATTGGGAAAAACTGTGCCCGAGGTCTTTTTCCCAATACGGACCGACCTAGGCTGGTGAATAACGTTTTTATTTTTTCCTAAAACATAACGAAATGCTTTCAAAAAAACCCCGAACAATTAAGCGTTGTAACCGATGTTTTCTTTGTCATTTTCCATCTCGTCGGGGTAGTAAAATTCGCTTTCGCTGTGATAGCTCTCGTCTGAATCCATGTCGAAATTAGTACTTGCCATTAGTACTTGCTTTACATGATAAGTATCTTAATTAATAGTTTGTAAAAACATTGCAACGAAGCAAGCTATGTATCGACGTCTCATCACGCAACGGATACCGCCCGCTATGAGCGGGCCGGATGGGAGAATACCGCCCGCTCACGAACTGAGAAAAAATAAATTATGAGTGTGTACATGTTTAGATATTGGCAAGGTTGACATACTGGGGCCCCCTGAGTGTGAAATGTACAAGACAAACTAATTAAATTGGGAAGGTCACAGGAACAAGGATCTTGGAAATAAGTCAGTAAATTACTTAACCCATACTGTACATCACAAAACCATCATTGAATGACAGTGAAACCATCTATTCACTATTACTGTCACTTTTGTTTACATTTCTGTCTCATTGACATACATATTTTTGATTATCTGGACATTTCAGTTATAGAGACATTCTGCACAAGGCCCAACGATTCTGGATAACCAAGGTTTGACTGTAGTTGTTTGTTTTTGTCATGCAACACCAGTAGTTGTCAGCGTCTCTCAGATCAATTATTTGCCTATCCCTTAAGCAAAATAACATGTGCAACCTAAAGCAATAGTTGCTCCCTTTTTTATTTTTACAATACCCTTTAAGTTTATTCAACACATACCTTCCTGCCAAGTCAACAAGATGTATTTTACTGACTGTTTCACTGGGCATGTCTGTATAGAACTTGGCCTGTAATGAACCAAAACAATAATTTAAAAAAATGATAACAGAAATTGTTCTGTCTAATGAGAATATTTAAGAAATACTGTATCCTCAATATATACCAAGTAGACTCTAAATACTGAGGCATGACTGATGTTAAAGTATCATCATGACATAGCTACTGTACATACAGTATAACATTATTTTCATACTGACCTGTGTAAATAAGATTGTAAATATTGCGTGTGATCTGCTGCTCACATCATTCATGTTGGTGGATGCCACAGTTCTGCAATATAATGGCATTGAAAAAATAATTGTTTTTATTATATGGAGAAGAGTGTTTTACTGGGAACTAAACCACTCGCAGATTCCATACGCCACTTCATCCGGGACCTGAGTGGCATATTTTCCATATGTCACCTTTGTGAGTGTCGTATCGTTCAATGACGTCACGATTCCTGCCTTTTGCTTTAGTCTCCATATAATAAAAAGAACATTACACGTTGGCTTGAATATCTCACTTGTCCTCGTTGGCTCGAATATCTCACATCTCTCAACACAAAACAATATCTCACTTGTTCGCTTCGCTCACTCGTGAGATATTGTTCTTGCCACTTGAACATAAAATTCATATCTTCTCGCCACCGTGTAATATCCTCTATTTATGTGCAAAGTCATGTGGTATGAGTATAGTACAGTGACCTCCCCTGCTCTATTTTACAAATAGTTTTTTGAAAGATCATCTTTAATGACAAAAGTACCAAAAATATCTTAGCAAAGAACACAAAATTTTTAAAAATTTTTTTTCTGTTGGTCACATCAATGAAACAGCAACTCGGATTCTACTGGAAATTCAAAGCAACTTCTACATGAAAAAAATTTAATAATAATAATAATAATAATTAATAAATAAAAGTATACAATATATACTGTAATTATTTATCATGCATGTACTATTTGTTTCACCTGTTTGTGTTTCCTTCATCCATTAGGCTTTCAATCCCTTCATAGTCTTTTACTACATGTTTTGTTAAGTCTGAAATTTAAAATTGTTTACACAGGGGTTTCAATAAGTTTTTTAAGTAAGGTTTCAGTAAGTTTTTTTATGCATGCTGGATGGAGGCATGCATGACTTTGTAGCACCAAACTTAACCAATGACTTAACAAAATAAATAAGCTATTTTGCTACAATGTAGCTTTATGATATTTCCTTCTCAAAAATACTGTCAGGTATAATTCTAAACAAAATTTGGCTAGTGAAAGCACACAAAAAGAATAAATACCTTGCACATATGGGCCTTCTTTGGGGTGCTCTCGTACTTTTAAATTAAACTTCTCTTTGCCTTTGGCTGGTCGTAATAAATCACCAACCCTCTCATTGTAAATTTCAAGATAACTGGAAAAACAAAATATGTTATGTTCAATTACTAGACAGTCACTGTATATTCTGTTACCGCGCAGTGTGCTGTATTACCGGTAGTAACTATTCGTAAACTGTAAATTGACTGCAACTTTTAATCAGTTTGCTTTACAAGAAATGTAAAAGATACATTTTTACATCAAAGGTAAAAACAGGAACTGATTATAAGAAATTGCCATTTTGTGGTTCATTGTAATTAACATGAGGGGAGCGTAAGGGTTTGCGGTGATGCGGTTTTGCGTTATTTTTGGTGCGGTTTTGCGGTAATTTTCATTTGAACTCGCGGTATTGCGGTTTCAAGACACTAAGCGGTTTGCGGTTATTACAACCTTTAAGTCGCGGTTTTTGGTGAAAAAAAATTTCTGCGGTGATAACACTCTTTAGAACGGTCGGCAGGCGGTTGGTATCCGTTTGTCTTTCAAGAGCAAGCCAAGTGTTTTGTTTTACAACGCATCAGGGTTCATTATATCAGCTTACAGTTTAACTCTGTGGTTTGCAATCACAGTCTTTTCGAGTCAATACTTAATGTGATTAACCGTTTTGGTCGTTTTGGCCAATGATGCTTCGATGATGCTATGATGGTATGCTTAATATTAACGTACAATGTTATCAGGATGTATCACAAGTCTTGCTGACGTAAGCTTTCATATTGTGGCCTTCCTTTACGTGCGGTTTCGGTTTTTGGGAAAAAATCCGATGCGGTTTGCGGTTTTTTGGCGTATTTCTGTGCGGTATTGCGGTTTTCGGACCCCCCTTACGCCCCCCCTCTAACATTATTTAAGAAATAGAAACATTTTCTCTGTTTCTATCAAGTTTTAGTATAAATCTACTAGTGTTCTATCACAAATGCCGCGCTGTGATTGGCTACGCTACCCACTATCTACTCTGTGATAGATAGTGAGTAGCATAATGGCGGCCGCTTCTTCACGCTTTCGAAGTGTCTGTGAAGAAGATTTAGACAGTTTAGTGGTCGAGGCTGTTCCAGAAAAGACAAAGTTTTGAACGACTAGTATATTTATACTAAAACAATTAGATTATTCACTCTCGATTTCTATGCATGATATCGCATGATAGTCAACTATCACACGATAGAAATCTCGAGCTCATAATTGTTTAATAGAAACATGGAAGTTTGGGAGAATGAGAAATGCTGTGGGAAGACAAGCCAATAGGTGAGAATTCCACAGCTTTTTCGTGTTCTCCGCACAAACTTTCACGAGTGTTTCTATAACACGATAGAAACACAAAGAAAATGTTTTCTATTTCTTTTACAAAATAGCCTATGACGACTTATTTGGGTTTCTATGGAGTTATAGAAACTGTTAAGAATCAAAAAATTGTAATAATTTGGCCATTTAATGATTAACTAGTTGCCTTAGTGATTTTGTCTAATTTACCGCTGTGTTATATCGTGGGCGCATTCTTGACATGCTAACAGATATTGTGAGACCTCGTGGTTCATTCTAGCGTAAAATAAAACGGTAAAATCAATTGCTCTGTTTGACGACTCCTTTGGATATTGACCGTTCTACCGATTGAGAACAATTGTGGTCCTTCGAGCCGGATTTTTTGGACTTAGCGACATCAGAGTGTGCATTTTTACCGAACAGACGAATGAACGACAATGGCGGACCCGAGTCATCAAAACCAGGATTTAACGAGCATAGGACAAGACTTCGACGAAAGAAAAACCTTCTGAAAACGTTGTGACCGAAAAGGAAAACGAAAGCAAGAAAGATGGGAGCACAGTAAGTACCGCTAGTGCTAAAATTCAAACCTTACGTAACAACAAGAAATCGGCCAAGACCAGATTAACAAAAGCAAAGAATCAGTTGACTGAACTTTTGGAGAGCAACACATTGAATGGAACTTTGCCCAGTAAAACCGCTGTGAAAGGGGGCGTAAACAAGGTTAAAACGGAGTTAAGTCTTATTGAAAAAATCGTTGCCAGTCTTAAAGAAGCTTATGCACTGAACGAAATTGAAGATGCAGACACAATTATTGAAACACTTGACAAAGAAGTGGATGAAATAGTGGCGTCAGTTGACGAAATTATAGAGAATGCCGAAAACCATGTACAAGAAAGACTTGACAAGGGAGAGGAAGAGTCAATTTTGCTTTCAAATAAATCGCATGAAAATGATGATAAAGTTTCCTTGGCATCCTCATATGTAAAACAAAAGCAACTGGAAGCAAAACAGGCCAGCGAACGCCTTGCTCAAGTTGAAGAAGAGCAAAAACAAAAGGAATTAGAGCTAGAAAGAATAACTTCCGAACTTCAACTGACCAAACAGAGGACTGAGGAAGCACGAAAGGTAGCTGCTCTGAATCGACAGAGAGCAGATGTGGCAGAGCGAGAAACTGGCCTACATGGCAGGGATGACATTTCCCTGGGTATCTCGCGTTCCCCTGATTTAGAGTATGAGAAGAATGCTTACCAGCCTGGCCAGTACCATGGGAGACTGCCCATCAAATTGAAGGGCGTGGATCTTCCCAAGTTTTCAGGAGAAGATAAAGCTGACTACGAGCCTTGGAGGGCAGCCTTTATGTCTATTGTTGATGTAATGGATATTCCTGTTGGAGAAAAAGTGTTACGTCTTCAAAGCAGTTTGACTGGAAAGGCCCTGGCATTGGTTAAAGACCTGGGATACTCTGTGAATGCTTATGAAAGAGCAAAAGAAAAACTCGAACGGAAGTATGGAGGACAGAGGCGTTTACAGATTAAACACCTGACTGCTCTGCGTGGCTGGCAAAAAGTTCGACCCCGAAATCTGGAGGATATGGAGAACTTTCAAGGTATACTCGAAAGAGTATACATAGCACTGAAAGACTGTGGGCCAGGTCAAGAGCTTCAAGGACACAATCTTAGTCTCACAGCAAAGGAGAAGCTTTCCGAGGATGATGTGCAGGCATACAAGCATTGGCTAATTGACCATTCTCTGGAAGACAGCTTCGAGTCACTTATAGAGTGGATAGAGATCCGGGTTCAAATCATGGAAGAGGCAAGGGAAGAGACGAGTGGATTCGGAAAACGAAAATTTGATGGGCCACTGCCAGAAGGAAGTAGAAATGATTTTCGAAGCAACCGAGCTCGTGGCAAAACCTTTACCACCAAATCAAAGCCAAGAAGCTGTGTCGTTGACACATGTAAGCAGAACCATCCACCATGGGTTTGCAAAGCCTTTAAGGAGATACCTGTTAAGAGGAGAAAGGAGCTAATTGGAAATGCCAATCGCTGTTACCGTTGTCTAGCTGCTGGTCATCACAGTAAGGAATGCACTAATGTGAAGCGATGTGGAGTTGACGGATGTTTGAGTATTAACCACAGCAGCTATCTTCATGAAAGCACTCCCCATCATTTGACAGACCGATTGCAAAGCCAGCTAAATGTGGATGTCGCGCCTTTCTGACCAGAAAAGCAACCAAAGTCAGACCCAAGAACCCAGCAGGCTACAGGAGCAAGTACCCGCGACCCGGCACCAGTTAACCTTAACCCTCGAGAGCAGACACACAATACTAGCCATGCTGAACATGTGTCATTGATGATTCTTCCAGCTATGATCAGTAACGGGAATAAAGAACTGAGGGTGAATGTCATGCTAGACCCATGCTCCACAAGTTCCTATATTTCTGAGGCTGCTGCTGAAGAGCTTGCGTTGCAAGGACAAGAGCTGAATCTTACGATTGCAGGAACAGGAGGGACAGAAGTTAGCACGCGATCACCTAGGGTTGAACTGACAGTGACAAACCTAGATGGTACATTTTCAAGCCCTTTGCAAGCTTATGTCCTTGATAATATTGCTGGCGACACTCCAGCTATTCGCTGGTCAGAACTGAAAGATAAGAGGCCTCATCTTCACCAAGTGCCATTTGAAACTGTATCCAGGAGACGCCAGATTGATGTCATGATTGGAAGTGACCATCCAGTCTTTCATCATGTTTTAAAGGAAGCTTGCGGATACCAACCGAATGATCCCATTGTGCATTTGACAAATTTAGGCTGGGTGTGCTTTGGTCCCACATTGGTGGAAGAGTTTCGGCTCAAAACTCATTCTCATTTCACACGCACATACCGCAGTAGTCAAGTCAACAAGCAACCTCCACCTGATGACCTTCTGCGTGCATTTTGG